>VZRH01007747.1:251754-267138 GCA_013397555.1 Urocynchramus pylzowi | reverse complement strand
TCCCGGCCCGTGGCGACGATCCCTGCCCTCGCCGCTGCCGTGTCCTTACTGCTTCGGACAAAGCCTGGGTCGTAAGCGGGCGAGTGCGTTCGCCGCCTCCGCCTCGGGGAAAGCGGAGCGGGGATTTGTGTCTCACAGGCCGGCTCCCACACCGGTTGTGTTTTTGACCCCGAGTGTGCGGTGTCAGTGGCCTCAGCGCTGGTACGGAGCGACAAAGCCACAATGCTTCTGCCCCCGGGAGGCACGCTGCCCTTGGAAAGGGTGTCCCTGGCGCCGGGCCGGGAGCACGGAGCCATTGCACCCACGAGAGCGTTCTGCTCTGAAGCAGTGCTTCGAAACTTACTTGAGTTGAACAGAACAGTTTGTATTTTGTTGAGATTTTCCCTTTTCACGCACTAAAACACCAATTCAGTTTGTATCGCTCAGCCTACCTGTACAACGTTACTTTATCTGCCATAGGCTTTATTTGATCTAAGTGACATGTTACACAAAGCTTTTAGGCTACTGATGGTCTTGAAGCTAATTTTCAAATACAAAATTTTCTACGTAATATTTTTATTAAAAGGACCCAAATTAGCACAGGCTGCTCTAGCAGGGAAATTTTAAAAGTAATACAGGGTCTGAAGAAAAAATAAGGAAACCAAACCAAACCCACGAGTACGTGTGCCACCCAGGGTAATCAAAATTGTCCTGAGAGCACAATGAGCAGCTTTTAAACTTGCTGTAGTACTTCAAGCAAAACATTAAACACCAGTAAGGATAATGATAAAATTACAGCAGATCTCAAACTGTATGTTGTCTCAACAACTGATTTCATCAACTTTTCAAGTAAGTATAATTTTTCTGATAAACAGCAGAGTATGTCTGATGGGTAGGAAAGGAAACAAGACGTACATATCTAGCTGCTCTCTAGATCATTCAAATTGCATGTCTCACCAAGGTGTGATACCCATGTCACCACCCCAAAATGAGGTTTTGCATCTTAGAAAGGCAATTTTTTTGCTAGATGGACATGCTCTAAGTTTCCAGTTTTGACAGACTGAAGTAATATGTTGATTATCAGAAAAACTTATTTATAGCCTCAAAGCTATTGGTATATAGCATCAATATATTGGTGGCATGCACAGGAACATGGATGTGTCTTCAATCATCAATATTAATTCAGTATTAAGTCAGTAAATATAAATGAGCTTCATACATTCTGTAAACAAGTTTAATTCAAAATTTTTATAAAATACATCTTGCATTTACACACATACCTCATCTAAAAATATGAGTTTGTTGAATGCAAAGTTATTACAAACTATCAGAATAATTTGAGAGCTGTTTGTATGTTTCTTGCACAATATATGCAAAAAGTGACCCTAAAGATACTAAGATTAAAAGGTGCAAATCTGCAATTGGGTACAAAATATGAACTGTTTTAAGTGCATTATCTACATTGCATATTACACATGTGCCATGTCTGTGGAAGAGAACAGTTAAAATTCCAACTATAAATTTCACAGAACATTACTGGAAAGGGAGGTATTTGGGGATTCAATAGAACATTCTTGCATCCTTTCATAATTCATAGTCAGTTCAGATGCACAGAACACCTCGTGAACAACTATGCAAAGGGGATAACTAAGCTTTAAGCTGTCTGACAGCCTAGTAACTTAAATGTGTTCTTGCCCTTCACCTTTGTGGGGACAGAAGTTAAACTCATTCACAGGGGCTGGGTGCAGTCTTGTAATAATAGTTGGATATTCCTGCTAAAAAAAGAAATAGAAGTCATGAAAAAGGAGGTAAAACCAGATTATCATGCAAGATTCCAAAGCGAATATGCTTTTTTTTTAAATACACTGTAACTTCCTTGGGTTTTTTTTTGGTTTTTTTTTTTTTTTAGAATGTGGTCTGAATGCTCTCAAAACACTTGTAGGTAAGAAATTAGCTGCTGCTGGTATAAATTGATTTAGTACAAGTTTGCATTAATTCCACAACTTATTCAGAAGTCAAGAATCAGGTGAAAAGTCAAACACTCTACCAATTTTTCTCTTTTATATATTACAAGCTCAAGTATTACACTACAATTTATGTCCAGCACTAACTTCAAGTGGTTCTGTTTAAAACCAACACAAGAATCAGCCAGGAAAGCAGACTGAGTAAGCTAAAGGTTTGTGGGAGAGCCGGAATTTAATTATGTATTTTGCATCAGTAATGACTGGTAAAAATAAGTTACCAAGCTGGCTAGTTACACAGTCTAAAAAGCTGAAAAACTACAGTTCTGATATGGAAATATGTCCATCAGGGATTCAAGACAGCCCTTGCTATTAACCTTGTCATGGCTGATTTTTATTTGTACCATTAGGAAAAAAGGATGGGGGAGGGGGCGGGCAGAATGGGAAATGCTTTTTTTCTGTTGCCAGAAAAAAACCCCCAAACCTTCCGAGCTATTTGTTGACACTAAATCCTGAAGATTGCAAATGCCTATGTTAGTACCATACAAAGTGAACTTCAGTGGACTTCCCTTGTGAAGAAATATTACCATAAGGACCATTATATAAGCAATCAACACAGTACACAGGAAATATTTAACATGTCATCACATTATTACATAATCCTTGGAGAGTCAAAATTAGCAAGACTCTAACTGTTACTAAGGCTGTAACTCTGCCTTGTTTAGTGGAGGGAGAATGTGGCCTTCCAAATCTTTCTTATTTCTCTTTACAAGGGATTAATAGTATTGGCAAAAAAAAAAAAAAAAAGCATGTTAAATACCATGCTATTAAAAGCAAAAAAGAGCAAGATGGTGTAAAACATAGTTAGGGAAGCAATATTTTTATTTTGTCATCATAAAATAACATTGTTTAAAGATCACACAAATTTGATAGATCATCTTTTTTTTTCTCCAACATTAGGCCAGCACTAGAATTGAGAAAGGTGTTCACTCATTTCTCTGTAAATTTATAATTTTAAGTAAAATAATTTGATTCTCTAAATATGCATTTTAATTATTTATGTCACACAGTAAGTATCTTGCTCCTTTGGTCAGAGATAGTAAATGAAAACTTCAAATACTTGTATCTTCAATTTTTAAAAACCCAATATACATCCTTAACCAAGGAGTATTTACGGTACACACAAGCCATAGATACAAAATACACAGTATATACATGTTTTGAAAACAAATTGGAATTTATAAAAACTCAACAGCCAAATCACAGTAATTGAGGCACTAAATTAAAAGTAGTATCTTTTTGTCTTGATTATACAGACTATTCTGTGAACAATCAGGACTGTTTCATAAATATATATTATCTACAGAATTTGCTGTGCCAAAAAAAGCCAGCTGTGTTTAAGCTTAAAGGAAAAATTGCACTTTGAGATTGTTAACAGTTAACTTCTCATTTTTAATTCTTGAATATAGTAATCTGGTCCCAGTGCTTTTGGCACAGGTATTGAGTTGCAGTTTTGCTACGCTTTGTTATAAAACACAAGGTTCTTTTATTTTGTTCATTAAAATCTGAAGAGTCTTAAACAAACCTAGAACTTTGATACAAATCTATATAGCTACAATTGCTTAATTAAATAATATACACAAATAGGCTCTTCCATCTTAAAACATCCCGACAACTGCATACAAAACAGTCACTTGTATTATCTCCAGCCTTCCTAATCTTACACATTATCAGTCTGCAAGTGACTGAAATATGGTTTCTGGCCACATCTTACGCTAGATCACACCCCAGTATACAAGGACAGAAAATAAATGTATAATAAAAAGATTGGATAAATTAGAAGGGGTTTCTTGGTCTTGAATTCTTCTCCAACTAGTAATGATGCAGCACTGTATGCAGCCCAGAAGACTCCAAACAACTGAAAAAGAAGATGAACAGTCTTAGCTGACACCACAAGAAAGTCTCTCCAAATATCACAGTAAAAATCATCTCTCTCAGTATAACAAAGAGCCAGCTATGGTAGTGCTTGTCACAGCCTAAGAAGTTTTGGCCATGTGGGGCTTGTAATGCATTTTCATACTGGTGGTGCAAAGATAAGAACCTTGCAGAGATTCACCCTGAAGTTAACATGAGGCTGTTAGTAGTAATCAATAACAGAGGTTTCATGAACGTATATTTATTTTGAAGTTATTTATTAGTTAACTGGCAAGTTAATGATTTACGTTCTGACTATCATTCATCAGTAATCACAGATTATCAAATCTCAAATACAGCAATTTTGTTACTTATCATACACTCTAGTTGTATTTCAGTTATACTGTTTGCCAGCAAGCTAAAGGGACAGAAATAAATAAATCAACAGAACAAACCTCCAGAAAGTGTACAGCTTAGCTTGTAACAGAATTTTATCAGTTAACCTTCCCAGGCTCAGAAGTAACTTCACAGGCTACATTGAAGGGTTTTAAGAAGTACTGGAAGTGTTTAAGAGCGTTATGTCCTTCTGGGATCTTTTAGGGAATGTTGCTGGTTCCATAAAAGGTGTCCAGCAGCAGGTGGAATCAGGCAGGTTATTCTTTGTGCCTCACATTCCCCCTCTCTAAATCAGAACAATCCTCACCTTCTCTGCAAAGGGTATGGAGAGCTTTGTACCGCTGCCACTATGGGGAGGTCTCAGAACAATGACTAACGTCATATTCATGCTGCAGTGACTAAAAATAATCTGGATGATGGGGGAAGGGAGAGAACAGCTTATTTTCAGATTCTTCATTCTAAGGTTTAATTATGCATTCTCTTCTCAACATGAGAATCCCATCTTTTTTGTAATGCAACTGTTAGAGCACAGCAAAATACTTAAATACAAGCTACTCTAGTAACAACAGGTGTTGTTATAGCAACAGCACTGTATATTCCAAAGCACTCAAATGGAGCATTTAAAACCACATTCACTTGCCACCATGCTAACCAAAAGGATCACAGAGCTCCCTTTGTAGTTCTGAAAATGTTGACACATTATTATGTTTTCCTGAGCAGATTACTTAACATGTTAAGAAAGTGACTTAAAAATAACTAAATTCTCAATAGATGATATGAACTTACTTTTATTAGGGTAGAAACAACTTCAAATGATCCAACCACCAAAAGTACAGGTGCTATGACAATGAGGGGAAGTAGGGAATATCCTATTACACCCAGAACTTGGCCATAAGCAACCTGAAATTTTCAAGCACATAAAAATAAGCTTTGCAGTACTCAATCTCTGACACCCAATACAATTTGTTCTTGTTATAACACTATGAAAAATGATTATAATGTGTTATACTCATGAAATTTCAGCTAAAGGAGGCTTGCTAGTATAAAAAAAGGTTTTGTATGCTAAACCCTAAAATTAGAAATATGTTATCTTTCCCCCCCCCCAAAAACTGTAAACAATCACTTTCAAAGGAAGCATTTACCCAGGAGCATAGAACTGCAACAGACCTATGAAGGACCAGCTGTAATCCTGGTTGTCAAAAGTAGCAAAGACATCATTTTCTGCACTAACATACTCATATCCATTATACATAAATAAATACATAAAGCACATGAAGGTTTTTGGTGTCAGCAGAAGAGTTAAAACTTGATCCCTGTAAGGCACAGAATTCTGATTTCCAGCTTCAATTTATTGTGACTATCTAGAACAGAGTGGTTCCAAGTACTTGCATAACTACTTTTAGCTTCAGAAGGAAATGTCTGATTTTCCCCTGCTACGGTCTGAAATGTTCCTGTGCACAGCTAGGCTTCTTGGATTTAACAGGAAAAGTAGTGGCACCTTGTAAGCATTTTCTTGTGGATGATGGTTCTTCATGACAAGATCTGCAAACCTATACTTTTTCTCTTCAGTTTATATATCTGATAATTTCCCATTTTGAGCCACAAACCAGATTGACTTAAGGGCCTCTGGATTGTGTTGAAATGCAGAAATACCATGCAATCACATTTATAAAAAACTTTTTCTTTCAAAACAGCATTCACACAAGAAGACTCTAGCAATTATGATTAAAAGGAAAATTTTAAAAAATTAAACTAAATAACATAGGACCTCTGAAACACTGGTGCATCATTAATGCAATATCCATAGTAAAAGTATAAAAATAAAGTATCACTGAATATTTAGCTCTTCACAACAAAGTTCAATGCATTTTATCCTGCAGATCCATTTTAAGAAGTTTTATCCTCCTGATTGTTCCACTGCAGCTGTCTGTGGGCCTTGCTCTAAGTCACTTTTTGTTGTTTACACCTGAATTGCTTAGTGAGTCAATCTGTAAACAGCTCAAGCAGCTATTCCAACCCTGCTGGTGCAAGCAGCTGGAGGAAGGGATGCAGCCACAACTCCAGCTGGCTTTGCAGTTGAGAAACATGCCCTGGCTTTCATACACTGGTGGGTTTGAACTGCATCAGACCAGGGAGGAAAACAAACACTGGCAGGTGCTTTACACCCAAGGACATCTAACTGCTGTTAGCACCCCATAAAAAAAAAAGTTTCCATTTAGTCCAGAGACCAAAAACTTGAAAGCATTTCTCCCTCAAGAATGGACTTCAGCTCTGGATCACAGGAAGCAGCTAGAATTCCTGGGAGTCACAGCACAAATTTCCAGACTGTTTATCTGGAAGCAAGCACACCATCTATTGCACCAAGAGATTAGTTGATGATCTCTGTATTTTAGACTTCATTTTGGAGACCGAAAACCTGAAATGTTGACTTCACACTTAGCAACTGCATTCATTCTTTGCTGGCTACAAGATCCAAACCCAAGCACTATGAAAACCCAACTACTACTGAAAAACATTGTCAAGAGACTTTATATTACCTCCCTCTACATCCTTTTCACATACAGGTACTTACTTCTCCTCCAAGAACTCTGGCCAGTAAAAAAATTGTCAAGGATCCAAATATCCAAATAGTTATGATCCAAGAAACAACCTTGAGAGATAAAGAACAATTGATATATATGAGTAACTGTCATTGTGAAAAAGGAAAATCCATTTCCATCATTGCTTTCGTTGCAGTTAAGGATTTTATTATGCGAAACTGAATTCTGAATTGTGGCAAGAATAGTGTTTAGTATCACAGTGTAATTAGCAAATGAAGTTCAGAAGTTACATTTACAGAATCACATTAATGGTAAATTTGGTGTACATGGAATGCACATGCAATGTATTCTGTAAGTATTGTAACAGGAATAGGAAGTTGAGTTAAAACTACCCTAAATGTCTTCATATCCCACCTATTACAAAATATGGGCTCAGACAGTTTTTAAAAGTCAGCCCAACCAATACAAGGAGTTAAAATTCTCCTTTCACTTATAAAGATGCCACTTTATCCTTTACTCAAACTGAGAACACTCAGAAGACATAGCACTTTAGTTCTCAGTGGAACTTGATGATGATGATGATGAGAACTTAATAAAGAGCTTCAGATTTCTGGGACCAAGTCGGTTGTTATTTTTTCTTGCTTCTTTCATAGTTTTGCTCGTAAACTACAGAAGAAATCCTAAAATCATCTTCTGGCTTAAAAGATCCTTCAAATTAACTTAGCTAGTTTTGGTGTTGTGCCACTGGGAGGACCAGAAGTAAAGCTCTCCTTTCTGAAACGCCTTTTTAGAAGGAAACAACAGTCTATGTCCAGTCTTTGTATTTCCAAACATACAATGACTGAATTTAAAAAAATTAAGTACTCAGTTCAATACTTTGCTAATTAAAAGTTCAATATTTCCTGAAGAATGAAACAGGAAAAACCAGATAAAAATCACAGCAGGACTAAATATAAGTGGTTTTGTGCTATTTGTGGAAATAGCACATAGCCTCTTTTTACTTCTTGTTTTCCTCCACTGACTAAAAAAAGAGGATCAGGTTAAAGTCTTAGAGTAGAAGTGCTCATCTCTCTCCAGTTTAGAGCCCACCTTTGAGTTCATCTAGTCCAGCTGCTGTCAGTCATGCTGTTGCTGGCTGCTAGCTTTCCCTCCTCACACATATACAGCTCTCCTGCATCCATATGGTAAACCCACTGCTGCTAAGAAACACTAGACCCAGTGCTCCTGTACAGGAGGTACACAAACTGCAGGAGGTGGTTCATCTGTCACAGGCTCAAGGACTGGTCCTTGCTTTGCCAAGGAGACAGGTGAGTTCTCCACCCAGAAGACTTGAACAATAAAGTGGTTTAGTCTACTCACTTCAAACCTCATAGAGACAAGATACCGAGAGTGAATTCTTAGTCAGCATTTGGTATGCCATATGGACACCAGAGGTCCCAAAAGGAATGATTTTATCCCACCATTCACAAGAATCCTTGCATAAGCACTTTCTGCTGGTTTACATACAGCTTATTGCCATAATTGGTCACATTTAAAACAACTGTAAGCACACATTTAGTCATAAAGATTTCCAATGCAGGAGCACCTAGGCTTACATACAAATTGTTACTACAAATGATAAAACTTCTTTATTTAAATCAGAACATAAAGAAAAAAGCTAAGAGTGTTTATGGAAGTCAATTAAATATGCACAATGCCTCTGAGTAGCTATTCACCCAGGAGTTCAAAAGGAATCATGGAAAAAGTCTATTGACTAGAGGAAAGTTATTTGATTGTAACTGAGCAGGGAGAACAAAACAGCAAATGTCACTAATGAAGATTAACTATACCAGATAACAGTAGACATATAGTATGAATTAAATAAGCAGCTTTATTTGTCAGGAAATTAGAATTCACGCCATCCAAACAAATGCTTTTCGCTAACATTTTTTAGTAATAAAAAAGCAAGTTAACAAAAGGTCACAATTAAAATGGAAAGATTCACTAATATGACTATAAACCCATTAGTATCAATCTGGTTCCTCTAGAAACCACATCTTTCTTTTGTTTTACTGTATAAAAACAAACCTGACATTTCATCATGATTAACTTACCCGTGGGCTATTTAATACATTCCTAACTGCTGTCTTTCTACATATTAACTTGAGAAACAGCACTTGAAATGCCCCACATTAGTATGTGAAAAAAATACTTTCTACCTACGTGAGAATGCAAATTGCTTAGCAATCACATCCCCAAATTTAGTTCAGATTTCTTTTTAGGCAGAAGATTTATACCTACCTTAAATTGTCCATATAATGAAATCATTGAGAAGAAGAGGACAACTGCCAGAGGACCCCAAAAGTCTGGATTGTCTCTCACTACCTGCCTATTGAACCCAAGAGATGGCATAGGCATCAACACACATCGAATTTTGTAGTAAATATCCTTCAGATCAATGTCGAGTTCTTCCCTGAAATTGTCAAGCAAGTGAGCGTTATTATACACCACAGTAATGAAACAGAGCTAAAAAAATAAGTACAGGGGCAAACAGTAGGTTTATAGAGCAAGTCTCCTGTCAGCCACAAGGCCTTCTGAAGCCACAACTAGCAAAGGAACAGTTTATCCACAGTAAAGCAACACCATAGCTTCATGCTGCATCCAGTAACTGCTGGGACACAGTTAGATTTATTTAATTACTCAAAAACAAATTACATGACTGACAACAGAAAACATACACAGCATACCCAGACCAGGCTGGATGTGGCTCTGAGTAACTTGGACTGGTGAAAGGTGTCCCTGCCCAAGACAGCGGGGGTGGAACTGGATGATCTTTAAGGTCGCTTCCAACCCAAAACATCCTATGATTCTGTGATAGCCTGAGAGTCTGCATTTAGATAGGAGGGGTTTTTTTTGGACACACTAGGACACGTGACACATTTGTGTCATTGTAACTACAAGTCAAAGACATGCACACATAAAGAATGTCTGTGTATTCCTAAGCCAAGCAGTTTGCCACGAGCACACTTACTATGAAAATATTTTATTTAAAATTCTGCAAGAAAGAATATTATTACATTCACTAATCTTAAGCTGTTCCAAATACACCATGTAAAACTAATTTTTTTTAAAGAAAATGGAGTTTAGCTTCCTTCAAGAACAGTTTTCAACAGACCAGTTTATGCCTATTGTTTAAGTTCTGTCTTGTGTCCACTCTGGGTAAAATAAATAGAAGTCACTTCAACTAGCAGCAACATGTATCAACAGATCTTGCCCTTCCCACATTGCCTTCTCTTCTTCCTGTTACAAACTCTCTGCAAGCAGATACAAATTGGCCAGAAGACTCTTGCTCCCAGGACTCTGAGCTGGGACATGCTGCTCTGACTGTACTAACCTAGAGGGGAAGGAATCACACTTCCCAAGTAATGGGCAATTTCACTTCTTTATGTGCAGAACCTCAGTCATGACTGAGGAACTCTGAAGAGTTGCAAGAGACTTCCAGCAGATATACTGCTCTCCATTTAAGAACACAGTGAAAAAAAAAGTAGAATTATATCCCAAGTCCATTTATGACGGTTTTGTTCAAGGCTTTGGTTTTTTTTTTGCTTTTTCTTCAGAAAAGCTGATGTGAGAAATAAATGCAAATATGTGATTCACCATAAATTCTGTTTAAAAAAAGATTAAATACTGTTAATTCAGTCCCTCAAGGCAATTTTTGGATTATTATTACTAAAGCTACTTCATGAGCAGTATTACTAACTGGTGACTAAGTAACAAAAATTGTTCTTTAACCATCCCTGAATCTAAGGAACAGACTAGAAGCATCTATTTGCCACCATTTAACTAAAAAGGATGTAGCAGACCTATACTTTACTCTGTAGACTGTGTAACACAAATATTTGCTGCATGGAAATAATTATTTCTCATTGTCTAGGTCTTCTGACAGCTTCTCATGTGAATAAATTGTCTTCTGCATGAAGCTGACAGCTACCTCACCTGAAAATGATGGAAGCTGTATCAGGAAACAAGTGTCTGGAGCAAGGCTGCCCAATGGGAAAGTAAAAAAAAAATAATCTCACTTTATTGAACAAAACATTTGCACTGTAGCACTGCATTGGTGAACTTCCTTTAGCAGGCTGCTGCTCTTTTAATCCTTAATAGGATTCAGATTGTAAGAATTCATTATGACACATTTTTGGGAATAATCAAAACAACAAAATTACACTAAAGTCAGAATTCCTATGCTGCCACCTCATCACACCAGTCTGTTTCTTAATTAAAGGTTAGAGGCTCACAAAACAGACATCACACAAGGAGCTACTTCTGCATACTTTAAACCAGTTCTCAAGTAGCACTATCATTATTAAGCTCTCCAGACATCTGTTGTCTCCCAACACTCTCATCTGAGTTCTACAGAGTGCTCTCTGTCTCACTCCAATTTTTTAAAGCATCATTATGTTTAATTCACAGGAAAACACTGAGACAGTGAGAATGAAGTTGCTTCAGTGCAGAACAAGGACCAGGCTGCCTGACTCACAATGTAATAACCTTAAGATACAAACTTTCTTCAGCCAGGTTTCTGTGAACACAACATTGGATGCGAGACTTCCAGTAGTAAGGACATTATTGTCCTTCAGCACTAGCACCCTTTTAATTTAGCTTTATAGTAAAAGGCAGCATCAAAGATTATTAAGTTTGTGCTGCCTTGGTTCTAACATCCCTACTGTAACACCCATGATTCACAATGCTTTTGCTTCAGAATAACTGACAGAACTGACTGAGATTTACTTAACAGAAGTCTTCCCACGGGGTTGTCTTAATCTTTGATTCTTTCACAATATCAAGAAACATGAATGCAAAAGATACAAAGAATACAGTCTCCTTTTTTTAAACCATTACAGATCAACAGTTAAAAGCAGAAAAGCCCTATAGTCTTCATACTTACGGAGATTAAAATCCATAATGAGAAACAATGTTTCCATTCTTGCACCAGAAAACACTCATTGGTCAAGTCATTTGTCAAACAGAATTCTAGTCACAGCACAAGGCTGTGGGACAATCAGAGACTACAAGTTGTTTCTTTTCCCTACACAGCTAATAAAGATAGATACCCAAAAATAATTACAACATACAAGAGTGGCTTGTTATCTTCTGGGTCATCATCTTCCACTTCCAGAAGCCAGCCATATCCTCTCTGTCTTAGGAATGTAGTTGCAGTAGATTCTTTGATGAATTCTCCTCCAAGATTCAGCTTAACATCTGGAGTTGTTATGGAACCACTAAGATCTAAAGAAAAAGGGAGAAAAATAGAGACCTTTTTATTTCTTGCCAAAAGCCATTTGATTTTAAAAGTACTGGAAGATAAACAACAAACACATGAAGCTACATGTGTTGGTCATGACCATAAAACATTCAAAGTCACAAAATAAAATTATACTTTCACAGATACATAATTTGAAAGTGTACTTGTGCTTTTATTGCAATAGAAACAATGCTGGGTGAGGTCTCAAATACCAGGTTTTAGCTTTTAGATGGGACTCTTGTTTTATGACATAGTATTTTGGTACAACAGAAAGGCTTCTATTTGTGCTTTACCATCAAGTGTTTAAAGGCACAAAAGAAGGACACTAATGAGAGCCTCACCATGCTACAGATTGTGGATTATTTATAATTTTTTTCTGATCATACTCCACCTCTTTTGGCACCCATTTTTTTATATTGGCATTGTTTCAGCCAAAACCACTCTCTGCTTTTATGTCAAATTTTTCATAAAAGGAAAACATTTGAAAATGCTTTAATTTGTAGCCTGCCTTCGATGCAGCTGCAAATGTTAGAGAAAGAGTGCTATCAGAGATCCTTAGGTTCTAGGCAGTAAGAAATTATACAGTTATACAGCCTCTCTTTGATATACTGTGATCCTTCTCTACCACAGTACTAAGCAAAACAAAGAGCAATTTATCTACGTTCTGGCTGGTTTTGACAAAATCACCAATAAATATTAACTTTTTTTGCTCATTTTATTCAGTTATACATAGATAGAAAATAAAAAATAGTATAGGAAAATTAATTAAGTAACTTGATGAAAGAAAAGGATACATAAGAAGGGAGTAATTATTCCTTTAGGAAACAATGGATTTCCATTATCTGCTAAGAAGGAAAAACACAGACAGACATGTGTAAATATTTTGTACAAGCTTACTATAAATATATTGAGAGGTAAAGAAACTATCTTTTGCCTTATCATCATTGTGTGTTTTTCACACACAAAAGTTCCTCAGCACAAATTTCAGGAAACACCTAACTATAGCAAGTACTTTTGAAACACTCACAGAGGCACGTCAGGCCATATTTGTAGATTGCATTTGCGACATCCATTTTGGAAATATTGCAGTGTTATAGAAACAAAATTTGTACAGTGACAGAACCTCCGTGTCTTCAGCAAACATGTCTCAGGTGTTCATTGATCATTCAGTATCACAATTAATTCAACAGAATTCTCCCTCCCAGACCAGCCTGATGGGCCACTCACATTCAAGCTTCTCCACAAATGCTCTTCAGCTATTTCATAACAGTGAGAGTTACTGATCCATTCCTTTGATTCTTGGAACACCATCTGCACAGGACCCTGGTAAAGATCACTGTATCTTAAAGCAGGAATTTCCCTTTGCTCTTCCTGGTCCCAGCATGCATACACCGTTCTCACCAGACTCAAGCAAAGCCTTCCTCTGCTGTTCACAGAGGGAAGAAAAAAGAAAAATCTTAATTCCTGGGCATCAAGCTGAAGCCTCAGAAGTTTTCTCTTGATTGGGGGACCCTAATGTAATTAGGAAATATTTGTTTCTGCGACAAGATAACACTTTTCTGCAAGGAGTGCTACTCTGTGCATAAATGCAGCTGTCAAAAGAAGCCAACACAGCAGTCCAACCTGTGGCATGTGTTCCTCCTTTCTCAGGGACCACTAACAATCCATCCTGAGGCACAGAAACCCCTACACAAGTCGTATTTACCAAGACTCCTTTTAGCAGTCGATGAATACCTGCAACCACACTTTTGAATTATAAAATCTATTAACATCTTAATCTATTAACAGATCTTAAGTCTGTTTTGCAAGACAAAAGCTGCAGAAACCTAGGGGAAAAGGGATTGGTCACCACCTCTTCTGCAGGCTGCTTTGAATGAGATTTTTAACTGCAGGGCAACTGGAAAATCCGCCAAGAACTGATGACATTGATGGCTCTCAGTGAGAGTCTGGATGCCTCCACTGCTACTGTGTCAGGCTGAACACAACAGAAGCAAAACCAAAGTCTCTCAGATACCTTATTTCAACAAAGCATTGTAAAAAACCAGCTTTCAAAACAGTCTTGACTCTTAACTTTGAAAAAGCAGTACAAGAGGCAAAACCCCAAACAAAGTGCTCTTTCCACTATGTCTGGTGACCTAATTGTGAACATCTTTTCAGCTTTCTTCCATACAGCTCCCACAGAAATAAGATGGGGAACCAGTACAGCTAATTTTTATTTTTTCATATGGATTGAGATTTGGGAAACATGCAATGTGTAGTATTTTATTTTTAAAATATCAAGATGTTTAATTTTGCTTATGTTTTTCTTTGCTAGGGTAGGTCTATCCAGCACTCTGAGGACAGGACTACATATGACCACACAGCTCATCACACCTTGCTTGTGTTCATAAAAAACACAGAGCCAAGAGTGACCAGGCTACACTGGCCACACAACACAACCTACCAGAAAGGTGGCTTTATTGGATTGGGTTCAGCATTGCCCAACAAATACTTACAGAGAAGAAGCAGAGAGCTTCTGCTCAGAGGTACATGGATCCTTTTCCAGGCCAAGGTGAAGAAGAAAAAACAAAACAAAACTAACCAGCAAAAAAAAAAACCCAGCAACAAAAAACCCCACAGCCAAGACAGTACTGTTGACTTGTATTTCTTTTCAGAAGGACTGTGAAGTTCACTAAAGAATAGGTACTCTACAGCAATTTCTCCACTTCAGCAATTCCTTTCCAGGGTGGGACCCATGAGTAAGGATTTATATGATTCCCTAGTCACAATTTTAAGAGTAACTAAATACATACATGAAAGTAGAATCTTTGTTATTTAAATGGGGAGAGACCAAAAAATAATTCTCCAACAAAGTAAGTTTGCACGATGTTGACTCCTGTTATGTTCAGTTTTGAAGTCTGAAGGCACATCTTCACAGCATGCTGGTACACCACTGCTGTTTGTGCAGCAGTTTGGCAGCAGGCCACACTTCATCCCCCAAATTACATACACGGCCTCTTTTTCTCCTTCATGACTGTGCCGCACTGGGACACGGCGCAGACACTTAGACACATTACAGCAAACGTGAACATACAACACAATCCTCGGTAAGACAACAGAGCGGGCTTCCAGCAGCGCGGGCTGAGGAGCGGGCAGTGACAGTGCTCACGGTTATGTCACGTAGCCGGGACAAGCTGGGCTCCGGCTGTCAGAGCAGCTGGGGAGCCGAGCGGCACGGCCGCCCTTGCCACGCTGGTGCTGCTCCCGTGACGCGGACACGGCAGCGGGGCGCACCCGCGGCAGCGGCCCCAGGGCAGCGGCCACCGCGGCCACC
>VZRH01007747.1:210811-251210 GCA_013397555.1 Urocynchramus pylzowi | reverse complement strand
TTTCCCTTCCTTCCTTCCTTCCTTCCCTTTCCTTCTTCCCTTCCTTCCTTCCCTTTCCTTCCCTTCCCTTCCTTCCTTCCCTTTCCTTCTTCCCTTCCCATGATCGGCTAAGAATGCTGTTAGGCATGTTTTTGGCTGACCTGCAGATAGACCTATGTGTCACTAAAGAAGTTGTAAAATAATACATTTGAGATGGTGTTTCCAATCCCTGTTATAGTAAGACAAACACTGGCTCTGGTTGTGGTCTGTGCTTTGAAGAATCAGAAAGTGGGATCTCACTTTTTCTGTGTTCAATGACTTAACAGAAAAGCTTCCAGATAACTCCACTTAGGATAAATCCATCCCTTTGCTCCTTACTGAATACCAGCATTTATTCTGAGAGGACACATTTTTTTTCCTGACATCCCGAGGAAACAGGCTTAAATGTGGCATTCGTGCTACATATGTTTGATTCTATTTCATACATAGATCTCATTAAGTGCTACAGGATATAAATATAAATGTATTATAAACTGGAAAAGTTGCAGGTCCAGAAATAGCATTAGAATAGTGGTTTGATTTGTAGAAGGAACCTTATTTTTCATATATATCCCATTAAAGGAAATCACTGAGAGGTCTATTTCAGGATATTTTTAACAAGTAAAACCCAATCTGTTTTTTAAGGAAAGAGCATGACTGGAAGTTCCTACTTTGCCATATCCAAGGATCACTCAAATTTGCATGTATATCAAATACAATTTGGGTTCAGGTTCTCTGTGGACATTTTACAACAATTATCAGTTTCCTTGCAGCAGCAGGAAAAAATCACCTATAATTGCATATAACCTATTTTTAAGTCAAAAATTGTCTTGAGAGTACAAAATGCCCCTACAGATACTTGTATAGTCAGATTTTCCCTTTTAAAAGGTAGTCAGTCAAGACATCTGTTAAGAGCACCTCATTTTCTTGGCTGTAATGTGGAACTTCTGTGTTACAAGACCTTTGCAATAGGCTTCTTTCAGTTTCTGAAAAGAACTTTCTCTTTACTCAGTTACAGCCAGCCTGTCAAGAGTTCAAGGAGCTTTTGGATGATACTTTTAGTCATATGGTTTGCTGCAAGGAGGTGGGAATTCGACCTGTTCATCCTTATGGGTCCCTTCCAATTTGAGACATTCCATGATTCTATTATTATATTTAACTACAGTGCTATGAGTGTGCTGTTCCCTGTTGTTGTTGGGATGACTTGGATGCTTCTGAAAACTGCCCTCCAGAGGATGCCAGACTCGTCTATTATTGGACAAATTTCAAATAATGAAATCATAGAATTATGGAACCATTTAAGCTGGAAAAGACACTTCAGATCAAGTCTAACCATTACCTTAACACCACTAAGTCCATCACTAAACCATGTCCCCATGTGCCCCAACTACACTGTTTTGAATGTTTCCAGGAATGGTGACTCCACCGCTTCCCTGGACAGCCTGTTCCAATGCCTGACCACACTTTCAGTGAGGAAGTTCTTCCTTTAGCCAATCTAGACCTCCTCTGGTGCTTGAGGCCATTTGCTCTTGTCCTGTCCCTGGTTGCCTGGTAGAAGAGGCAGACCCCCACCTGGCTACACCCTCCTTTCAGGCAGCTGTAGGGAGCAATAAGGTCACCCCTGAGCCCCCTTTTCTCCAGGCTAAACACCCCCAGCTCCCTCAGCCACTCCTCACAGGGCTTGGGCTCCAGACCCTTCACCTGCTCTGGTGCCCTTCTCTGGGTGTGCTGCAGCACCTCAGTGTCCCTCTTGTAGTGAGGGGCCCAGAGCTGGACACAGCACTCAAGGTGTGGCCTCACCAGTGCCCAGTACAGGGGGACAATCCCTGCCCCACTCCTGCTGGCCACACTATTGCTGATACAGGCCAGGATGCTGTTGGCCTTCTTGCCTCTCTGGGCCCATCACTGTCAACCAGCACCTCCAGATCCTTTTCCCCCAGGCATCTTTCCAACCATTCTTCCCCAAGCATATAATACTGCAAGGAATTGTTGGGACCCAAGTGCAGAACCCAGCACTTGGCCTTGTTGAACTGCATACCATTGGCCTTGGCCCAGAGATCCAGCCTGTCCAGATCCCTCTCTGGAGCCTAGACTCCTTTCTTAGTTTCTAGTTTTTATTTGTTTGTTTGCTTGTTTTGTTTTTGTTTTGTTTTGGTTATTTTTTTCTTTTTATTTAACTTCATCTTGGGATGGCAACAAAGAATGCCATGTCAAGGAATTGCTTGCACTTAATGCAAACCTTTCACTTGCCTCATTGCAATTCTTATTTATTGAAATAGGATTTTAAGCTGTTTAGTACTTGTCTCCTAACAAGACCAACAGCATACACTGCTAGAACAAACTTGGTGATTTGTGGCACAAAAGTAGTGTACCTCTTGATAAACACAAGGAGTAGTCCTCAGGGCACTGTAAAAGGGTGGGAGAAGACAAAAGAGAAAGAGATGAAATATCACACTGGATCAGCTTTGAGGAGGAAACTTGGTAGGGACAATGGTAGTTAATGACAGAATATTATGCAATAAGATGAGTCACAAATGCATGTTTTATTAGTGTGCTGAAAAGGAGCAGTGACAATTGAGGCTGCATGACAGGCTGGGTGACTAGTTCTGTCTCTCCTTGTTTCGTGGTTTCATGCACTGGACCCTGTGCTATGCATGTGCTGTATCGTTTTCTAAGTATAAGTGAAATACACATAGGTTGATGTGAAGCAGAAGACAATTTTGTGACACTGCTGGTACCTAGAAAAGACGAGCTGTTGTTCACTATTTGAAAATATTTTCTGTGCTTTCTCATTGTCCGATTCTGACTGTGATCTCTGTATGAACACAAGCAGTTAAGTTATTTGATTTCTCTGCTTTCAATAGACTATTTATAAAGACATTAATTATCATTCATTATCTACTTTTAAATATAATTTTGATATGACAAGAAAACTTGCTTTAATTATTTCATTTTCAAGGGCTTTTCTGACCAGCTGAGATCCAGATGGAATTTCACATCAAAGAGACACTGAAGGAGACAAAGGATAGATGTTCTGTCCATGCCTATACAAAATAACAGTGAGTAGGTTTTTAAGAGTTGCTCTCCGGATGCTCTGCCCAGCGGAGGGCACTCTAGCACTGCTGTTGCCGGATCAGACCTTGTCCGGAGTTCAGTTCAGGCTTTTTTCCTGGGGGGTGGGGGGTTTGTGAAGTGCTTGAAACCAGCTGAGTAGCGCTGTTTCGCCCAGACGCTGCTGCTAGATTTCTCAGCAATTTCTGCATTTTGTCGTTCTGCACTCTTCAGAAATTGCCATTAGTTATTAAGGCCCACAACACATATAAATATGTGAGCAATCATGAAGTGTTCTGTTTGGTCTGTTGAAGTTCAGGGTGTCTTATAGCTCTCTTCACATAGCCACCCTTCTATGTATTTTAACTACTGGCAAAGGCTGGCTTCATTTCTACCAACAGTGGGATTTTGCTTTCTCTCCAGCTTACTGTATGGTAGAAAGGGAAAGGGAGAAGGGAAAGGAAGCATTTCAACAGGCTGTAATAAGCTGTGCTGCATAAAAATGCCTTTTTGAATCATCACCAATACAACCTGTCTGCCATTAGGAAAGGCTACTGTTTAATTTTAATTTTAGATGTTCAAGAATCATGCATTATGTGAATTTACCAAAACATATTATAATAATTACTGTGTGAAAAGGAAGTCAGAACCACTGATATTAAGAGCCATCTTCTGATTTCTTTGGGATGTTTGGAGCCAACTGCCATGACGAGGCAAGTAGGCAGACTGCTGTGGAGTTTCATTCCTAATGTCTCAGAATAATATCAGATTAGGTTAATTGTTATAATATAAATCATCCACTTTGAAATGGCTTTTGCATCTGCATCTAGGGTTGTTAGAGCTTCTCTTTGGGCCTGCCTCACTATATCTAGTTGCTTGAGTCAGTGCTGCTCAAATTAGTGAGGCCTGGCTTCTTGGAACAGTATGACCATTTGGTTTAGTCTTGATATCAAAGTCCCACAATAAACATCTCATTCATTAATTAAAGTTACCATCTTTTAATGAAACTATTAAAGAATGAATGAATTAAATGCATCATAGATACACTCATTTCTACTGGTAGCAGAAATATTTGCTAACTGGACCATTAATTCTGGACAGAAAAACAAATTTTTGATAAAATCAAAATAAATTTTGTATCATAAAATTTCAAATACTTATGAATTGGAACTTGCTTTACATCAAGAAAACGTTCTCTAATTTTTCTGGCAACAGAAGGGCATTGCACAAATTACTCTGTGAGCAAACAAGATATGAAGTAGTTGTACAAGGAGGAAATCTGCAGAGAAAGTACCCTCAGATAATATGGAGACAGTTTTTGACAACCACTGGAACTCTGCTGCCTACTCTTATTTTACACCACAATAAAGTATATTGTGCTGAGAATGTGAATGTTTTAATAACCTCTGAAGTTTGTATGCTACCACAACTTGAAAATCCTACAGCTTATTTAGAAAAGTAATTTTTATACATTTGCAATGAAGTCGTGATGTGTTCTGTATCCTAAATGCCACAAAGTATCAGAGTGCTCCTTTCAAGTTAGTAATGCATACCACAGTCAAGCTGATCTGACAGACTGACCCCAGAACTGGCTAATCTGCATGAACTGCCATTCAGACTGCAAAGGTGACACAGTTCCCCTCTCTGACCTGCTGCTGGCTTCCTGTGAGGTCAGTCACTGGATACCAAGGTTCAAAAGTTTGAGCATTTGCTAGGGCCACACAGTCCAGTAGCTGAAATGGATATGGCAATTCGTGTGTCTGCCTTTGATGACTTGGTAAAAAAATGCTTCTCCTGGATTTGTTCCACAGGAAGATCCCATTTGATCTTCTATGAGTTACTTTCTCTGGGCTGAGGGGTAGCTCATACTGATTACATGATACAGTACCTGATCAGTAGGCTGTGCTTATCTTTTAATGCAAACAAAACTTGCCATATAATTGATGGCATCAAAATATAGACAGCTGTAGTATGTGAGACAGTAAACATCTAATTCTGTCTAGCACTTTGCTGTGACCAAGGCATTAGAAACATATCAAAACAGTTCAGCTAAGAAGTGACCTGTTATTTTTTTTCCTCATCCCCTTCATGGTTGAAGGTAGTAGAAATATGAGAAGGCTATGCTTACTGTGGCTACTGAGGATGCCATAACCTACATTGTGAGATAAATCCCTGATGAACTAAGTGACCTTGAAGAAATCCTACTAGGCAACTGCTGTATCTCCAGGGATGCTGTGGAAATTCTAGGTAAAAATAATAATAGTAAATTTACAAATGGTATGTGAGTGTTTTGAAAATCAATACATAATTTTGTAACAGAAGGAAAAAACTTATAACTCTATGATTCTAAATTCTTTGTTGTTCTAACCAATATGTTAACAGATGGCTTAAATGACAGATTGGAGGATACACTTACAAAATTTCTGATGATACTGAATTTCAAAGGCTTACAAACCCTGTTGGAATACAAAACCACAAATCAAATTGGATGTACTTAAGAAGTGATTCAAAAATAACAACAGGCAATTCATTACAGATGTAAAAAGCTGTAGCTGGGAATGAGTCATCATTTTCATTAATATAAATGGAGGTTTACCTGTGTAACAGATAAAAATTGAGACTTTTCTGTGAAAGACTGGAAAAACTGTGCTATTGCAGAAAACATGTGCTGGTGAGTCCTGAAAAACACATCTGTGTTCAGCCTCAGTAGGATTATTAAGAAAGGTACAGAGAAGTTGAGAGAGATGACCAAGAGGTTAATAAAATGTGACTTATGAGAAATAGTTTAGTTTTGTTTTGCTTGAGAGAGAAGTCTGAAAAAGAGCTTTCCCAGTGGACATACAATCTCTCATATTTGAGGAATACTTTTCTCTATAACCACATATTGACTCAGCAGCTTGAGGATTATCTGGATCTCCTTCTTGGCAAGTGAGACTGGAGTGGGAATAGTATCATATCCTCTTCTGGAAGAAACAAGTCAAAAGAAATTAAGGGAGAGCTGACCTTGCATTACCCTCAGATCCAACAACCTGTACCACCCCTCAGTTATTGATTTTAAAAGGTGTTCACTTTATCTGTGTGTTTTTCATGAGCTCATTTTTATTAGCTCTGACATTAGCTATCTAGATTAGGGAAAGCTCTTAAGAAAAAGTTAACAAAATCTGCAACCTGATGGATAATAGGTAGGTGCTTTACCAGTGGTTTTTTTCCAGTGGGATAGTATAGTTGTCTGACCTAGAAAAAGGAAACTTTTCCTACCAGAAGGACAATTCTAGTGTAGTTACATCTTTATAATTGACTATAATTGTGAAAATTTATTGCAAAAACAGAATATGCCAATTAAAACTTAGATCTCTAAAATAACAACAGAGTGATTAGAGGATATTAATTCTACAAAAGAGGGCTGGAGTAGACATAAACAGAAGCTATTCTGCAGTTATTTGCCACAAATGAATTCTTACTCTACATCAAAACAGCAGGTAGCTTATTTTAAGTGACTTTACAATCTTTAATATATCACCACTTAGGTTTGCAAAAAGAAGTCACCATTTATTGCTTTCTTTCACAGTAAGTCATCTCACATTTAACATGTGATAAGAGTTGACATCTGGATATTATAACAAAGTTGCAGGTGTGCTCTCAAGTTCATGTTGTTGTACTTTCACTTTACAGGAAGACTGAAACCTTTCTAGGTCCTGGTGCAGACAAGTCAGAATGAAGTCTCCAGGCCCCCAGAGTCCACAAACATCCCAGGAGAGCACCGTACAAGCAAGGCAGCTCCAAACACAGAGGAAGAAAACAGATGAGTCACTTGACCACCTCTGTAAAAAGTGGTGGCCAGCCAAAGACAGTGCTCTTTGCTTCCAGTGTGCCAGTGGAATGAAGGGGAGCACCAGTGAGAGCTGCTGTTTCGCTGCTCTAGGCACTGTTAAACCATGGGTGCTTCTACATCATGAACACACTAACTCTCTGTTATCTCTTTATGTGCACTTGTGCTTGTGGGCTCTGTTTTGTGCTGGGCAGTGCTTTGGAGATGTTTAATTCTGCTACCTTTTCCCTGCCAGTGAAAAGAAATAGAGCAATTTTCCTGTAGTTTGGTTCCTTCAAAAGATTATTCCAATTCAGCAAAGAGCTGAATTCAGTGAAAATGTGTAAGTTATCTGTATTGAGAAAATCTGACATAGTATAATTTTTTTTCCCTCAAGCAGAAAAATCCTATATCAGATATATAAACTGAAAATTGAATAAAGCTAAATAAAATAGAAAATTTGATTTAAAATTGCTAGGGTGCATCTATGAAAACAGACACATGAATTTTTGTAATAAATACTTATTTTTTAATTTTGACGTAGAACAGAGATCTCAGCATAATATGATAAAGAAGATATTCTCATCAACATTTAAGAATTCCAATCTTTTCAGTTTCTTAGTTGCTTAGCAGAGCAACTTTGTGCTTCAAAGCTCTTGTTCAGATTGGTCAAAATACGAAGAGTAACCAAGCTCTTGGTTATCCCTTCATCTCTCTTCTCACAGCTGAATTTGGTTTCCTTCCCTCCTACTTCCTCAGAAGACTGTACTTCTCATCAAAGACTGTAGTTAATGTTGTTTACAGCAGAAATAATGAAAAGTTAGAAAGACTATTTGTATTATGTGTTTCTTTTGTTTACTCTTTATCACTGCCACCTGATCCTGCTGATCTGGTCAAATCCCTTGCACTCCACAGCTGTATTCTGTAAGAAAGTACAAGTAGAAAAGCACACACTCTATTTTCTGGTAGATATTGAGTTGCAGCATACTAAGTGTTTTTGTCTTGAGATGTATGACAGCTAAGACAAATTATAGAAAACAATAAAGCTCTAATAGGCCTCATAATTAATGTACAAGGATGTGGACAGATGTTTGAATCAATCAAATGAAAGGGCTTCATTTTCCATTTAAAGGCAGTTGCAAAAACTCATCTCTAGAAAGCTGCTGACAGAATAGTGTTAATGGCTGTTGGTGAACCAGAAGAAGAAAGTGTGCACAGTCCAGGCAGGGAGCCTTGTAAGAGCAAAATACTGAACAGATGGTAAAAATTCAGTCCTGGAGCTTGAAGGGAGATGGATGATCCTTTTTTTTTTATTTTGAGACCCTAGGGAGAATCTTAGGGAGGAAACCAGGAGCTCTGACATGATGCTGAGAAATTAGAATGAACAAGAAATATTTACTTTTTGCTCCAGGTGCCTGTGCAGTTTTGTTGCCAGTTGGCATTTCAGACATAATAGGACCAAGCTGGAAATGTGAGCTATAGAGCAGTCAAATTTTGGTGAGGCTGAGAAAGAAAATAAGAGCCAGATGGGGGCTTATGTCTCATGCTATGCCAAAAGTGAAAGGACTGTGTGAGCCCTGAGGCAATCTACTTCCTAGAGCTAAAAATGGGATGTAAAGTTTTTGGTAGAAAAAGGGAAAGAAGAGAACTGAAAAATATGCCCCTGAAGTTGCAAAAATGAGCAAATGATGCTGTTCAGATAGCTGGAGACAAATCTATACAATTTTGATTTGACAGTGTTATCAAATAGAACTGCTGGCTTCACTTGTTTTTATCCTCTTGTGCTATTCAGCCATATTGTCCCAGTCTGAAAACCTTCTGTGATCTATGGGAAAATTGACAAAACCACACATGACTTAATGATTGTAATTAAAGGACTACTCTCTTCTTCCTAACATGTTATGTTGTCTTTTACCCAGAGTGTCGTTTTTCCAGAGGGAGCACATTGCAGTGGCAGCCTTTTGCCCTTGCTTTGTGGTGATGCACATAAATACTGTAGTGCATAGCAGTAGAATATCAGGCACTGGAAATGTGCAATATCATGCTCAATAGAGAACTGGAGTATGTTCCACATCTTGTGAGATCAGAAACAAGTACCATTNGAAGCAAGCAGCTGAAGAATAGTGTTTTAAACACTTTCAAAAATTGTTAAGTGAGCATTTGGAAGACAGTTCTAAAGAGTAGTGAATCATAGCCTGTGGATAGTCTCAATCCTATCAGAAGAAATGCATAATAAGACCAGATCCCAGTTTTTCCATGGTGGAATCAGTGAATAAGCTTACATTATATAAATCAGCACATTTCAGTATTTCTCAAAAGTATTTTGAAGTGAAAAATTAACCATCAGTATCCTCTCCTCCATCCTATTAAGCAAAGGAGCTGGAGACATATACAGCTGATTTTTCAGATTTTCTCAGTTGCTTTCCCCAGTTTTCTTCCACAGTGTCTTGGAACCACATTCTTTTCTGTTTTGTATATGCTTCTAGTGAGCACAGTAGCACTCCCTGCAAACATGAACAATTTTAGGTTTGTTTTTACAGCCTATCCCCTTCCTTCCTAAAGACCTGATGATTAACAAGCTGAGTTATAACATATTCACAACTTAAAGATAAAAAGATGCTGATGAGATACTTAAAATGTCAAAACACAGACATATACAAAGCAGGAAACTGCACCCTACAGAAGAACATTGTTCGTCGCTACAAAATTGTTGTATAGTGTGGTACAATACAGTATCCTTTCAATGATTTATGAACGATCATTTAACCTGCCTTCTCAGCCCTCTGGACCTGAATTAGCCTCTTGATAGCTCTCATTAACTTGGCCCCCTTCAGTCATATAATGCTGGTTTTGCTTGTAGATAAGCAGCTTTTGGTTCGTTGTATTTGGACTGTTTCCCACAAGTGGTATAAATATGTCCTTAATGCTTCTTACAAGTTTGTTAATAAGATTAGAAGGATGACTGTAATATTTGTTGATTACTATCCAGTATACTGCTAATCCATTAGCAGTGAGGAAAGGGAAGTGCACAGCATGGATTTGAACAAAAATCTCAAACAGTAGCACTTGTTAACTTTCAGCAGCTTATGTATTTTATTGTGCTCATTGCTAATTAAAATTCTTACACGGAAATCTTGCTTCACCCTAGGCTTGACCTGCCTCATATGATGCACTGAGGTGGCAGGTTCCTTGAATTAGGGTAGTTTGGGCATGTGACAAGTATTCTCTGATCACCTTCCTTGTTGTGAGGCTCTAATAACCAGCTAGCACGCAAGAAGTGTATTAGCGTCCTTACTGTGTTAGTTCTCTGTGTGAAAACATATCAGGATTCAATAGGAAGGAAATGAGGTTGGGACTATTTCTAACCTTCACATCTGGCATTGAAATTTATTCCTCTGCACTTCTTTTCCTTTTCTTCTTTAACTTTACTCCTTTCTCCTCCCTCTCCTTTTTTTCCTGTGAATCTTCCCTGATATCCTTCTCTTTGAAACAAAGAGATTTTTAACAAAATGTGTTTAACTAGATTTTAATGGTGATATTGGAACGGTCAGATTACTTTTAAGGGAGCTGCAACAACTCAAATTCTTTCAAGACTGGGACCTCAAAAATTAGCTTGAGATCTAGATCAGCTGGTGCCACCTGCCACAATGCAAAAGCATAACAACGATAATAGGTTTGTTAGTATTCCCCCTCCAAATTATAAGAGTATAATAGGAAAAACAGCAAAGTGTTGTTCATCTTCAAGCTTGTGAATATCCCATTATCCAGAGAGAAATTACAGTGATCTGGAGACACTTGTAGAAACTTAGCTACATAGCTACTCCTGTCCTTCAAGGAACACAGAGGTCTCAGAAGCTTTGCTCACGTTCCCTGTGGTTCTCTACTCAAAATTACCTCAGGACACTTCCAATTGACAGTTTGAAGGTAGGAATGTGGAGCACACCTGGCTCCCTGAAGCCAGTAGCAATAGTGCCTTACTGGGAAATTCTAGAAGCTCATGCACTGAAGGTAAGAGGGTATGTCAGCTCACATATAATCCTAAAATAGACCTAAACAACCCCTATTCTGAACTACATATTAGAAGATGAGAGTGATATCGTGTGCCTGGTGGAAGCAAACCTTTTCCAGTACAACATGAAAAGAAGTAGGAGTGTCTAGGGGATTTCTTCCTCAGGCTGTAGGACAAAACCAGTGTTTCATGAAAGCCACAGCCTGGAAGATGAGCGAGGATAGCTATATCTCCCAACAGTCAGGCTGGCAGTAGCCAATTCACAAGTATACATCTGCCCCAGACCTGAGGCAGATTGTGAGCAGCAGGAATCACCTGGGCCAGCACTCATGGCCAGTTACACACAGTTCTGCTCCACTGATGTCAGTGGGAGTTTCTCTGGGATCTTCCATGGAGCCCGGGCTTTGCTGCTCAGCCTCATCTTCCACAGTGTACTAATGATCATTGGTGCCTGGCAATTAAACTGTTCTACTTAAATTAAACTGTTATACTCCTTCTGCTGACCACAAGAACACAAGAGTAACCTCTGTGAACCTTAACCTCTGTAACCTCAGCAAAGATTCAATAAAAATTTCAGAGCGAAGGGAATTGAATTACTGAGCACCTGCTCTACATAATGTGAAATATAAATTACTATTGCTGCTAGATTAGAAATCAGTAATAACTCCTCACTATTAGCTTAATTTCAAGCAGAAAATTTCTTATTTATGTCAAGTTGATGCAAGACCAATTTGTTTTTTCATTAAACCTTGCACTGTTTCCATTTTTAAGTCTCATTTGTCTCCTAAAAAAAAAAAAAAAGAAAGAAAGAAAACCACAATGAAATTTCAATCTACACTTTGGACACAGAGGAAAACCAGATTTTTTTTCTTTAAAATATAAAGTGGTCTTCACACACTGTGCACTGTAAGAGCACATTTGCTACCCAAAACGCTAAAATAAAGATGGAAGGAGAAATTGAATGGAAACCATTCTATCTCCTGCCTTAAAGACAACACATAATATTTCTTCTATAGACTTGATTAGCAAAAGTTTTGTGACAAATGAAAACAGCTAATTCTTAGAATTGCGCTTGAGCCAACACAATTTTATTTAACAAGGGTTATAAGAAAACACTACTTGTATGATCAGCTTTGTATATTTCTGTTTTATTATCGTTTTGGGAATTCAGTATAATACACATAACAAAACCAGATACTGAATGCCTTTTTTTTTTTCCCAATCAACAGCATACACTGGAACTTTTCTGAATGTATACGAGCTAGTTTAGATAATGCTCGCATCCAGTGCCCCAAACAAATTAGAGGTCAGTCCATTATATTTATTAGCAACCACTGGGTGTCACTGTGTCTCTACAAATACAGATAAAACGGTCTTGATACGATACTAAGAAAATAAATCAGTTGCTTATAGTGCCTACCATTATTCTGGCTTTTTATGGAACTCTCAGGCTGCTTATTCTCCTGTGTATATGAAACTCTTAACCCCAAAGTAATGAACAGGTAATGATAAGAAAACTAGCAGTCAACTCGGAGATTACCGTAGGAAAAAGATACTCTCTCTGCTCTTTTTACAATCTGCTATTGTGACTGCTGGCATCAGTATGGGCAGAATTCATTTTATACTTCTTTCTCTGCAACACATTGGCTACAAACAAACCTTTTGCCCAAGCTCTGCAATTATTGTGTTATTAAAGCCTCATACCTTACTGCATTTAGAAGCTGTTCTTTAAAAGATTCACAGTGGCTATAAATATTAACCTCAGCATGGAATTCATCCTGTAAACAACTTGTTCTCCAGAAGGAAGTTCTTTCCTCAGTGAATATTTTTTAAAAAAAGATTGATTATGGTACACAACAGCTCAAAACTCTGGTTTTCCAACCCGCTGTTTCTCCAACAGCTTTCAGTCTGAAAGAGAAAGCAAAGCTCAGGATGACTTCCAGGCTTTGGACAGACCATTGTACACATTGCTGCCCTGAACACTTCTCCAGCTATTTAAGTTTTACAAGACAGGGTGTCATTGTCAGTGAAGGTTACCATGCACTGCTTGCAGGGACAGCAAAGGGAACCTCACCAGCAGCAGCATCACAGCCTGGAGCTGAGCTGTGCTGAGCTCCTGCCAGCAAGGCCTGGCGGGTCATTGCAGGACTGACAGTGGGAAAAGCAGAGGCAGAAAAAGGTGCTGCTGTCAAAGGGAGGAACCTGGATCCAACTCCTACTTCAAAGCCCTCACTTTCAAGTCCAAGCATAAAAGTGGCTTCTCAAAGTCTTTTCCCATCAGATTCTGCCACAAGTAATTGTCAAAACTGGCACATATGCAAAACTCAGGAGAAATACGTGGTGATACTCTCTTGGCATCTCTGGACTTAACACCAACGTAAGTAGAAAGTATTGAGACTGGCAGATACCTGCATCTAAGATTCAACATTTCTTTGGTCTTGCTGCTATGGTTATCACAGAGCAAGGACAGAAAGTGCTGGTGAAGTGCTTTCTTTTTTCTTTAGGGTCAAATTAATGTGATATATATTTAGCTATCTGAAGTATCCATGTGATATATATTTAGCTATCTGAAGTATTTGTGCAAGAGACAGGCAGCTGTAGTTATTGATGACACTATTCTGATTGATCAATCTCAGCAAGAAAGGCAGAAATGTCAGTGTCCTGATGACAATAGGAGAGAGAAATACTGACTTAGTGTGAGTCATACATGTTTTATCTTCTAAATTCTGAATATGCATTAGAAACATCCTCTGGTGAAGAGCTGAAGCAACTATGCAGTTAGCTCTGCCTCTGTGAGTCTGCTGATGCCTAAGCAACTGCAAGGACTGGGGCCTTGTGATTGCAACTAGAATTGCCTAAAATTTAGACTTTTGTACTCCAAACATGGACTATTTCCCTTCTGATCTGGAATGGAAACTCCAGGCACTGTCACTCTCTTGCCGGATTTCTTCTGTCTTGCTTTGCTTTTGTTTTTGTTTTTTGCCTTTAAAAAGCAACGAAGCTGACTTATCTCCTAGAGGCTCCCCAGCAGGTTTGCTGCTGCTGCCCTGTGGCCTGGCACAGCACCCTACTCTGTGCCAGAGATCCCAGGACACCCAAAAGCCCCCCCTGTATCCTGGCTTCCCAACTACCAGACCCAGCTCAGGGAGCCAAAAAACTCCAGTGTCTACACATAGCACCCAGTCCTCTGCTGAGGAGGGGGGAGGTCTTGTGACACCCAGTGGTAGTTGAGGCTCCCAGAGCTCCTGGGCTCTGTGTTACAGCCTGGGAGGTCAGCAAGAAAGGAAATCTGCCAGCTGTATGGGCAGGGGGCTTGAAATGTGTGGACCTCTAAACGTCAGCCTGAAGAGCAGACACACATGTGCCTTGAATGTTCTATAAGCACAGAATAAATCTATGTGGGGGCCACCACCAGTCTGAGATTAGCCCAACCCCTGTCAAAAATTTAATTTGATCTCTCCTATCCCAAATCAGGTCTGTAACTGCGGAAGCAAGATTTATGAAGAACTGCTCCCTGAGGCAGTCTCTCCCAAGTTTGTAATGGCACTGACATCTTCTTTCCCGACACCAGGCAGAGCCAGGTGCTGTTTGATCCTTCCCTTTTCCCATACAGGTTTTGCAGAGATGGAAATGATAGGAGCAGTCCTTTTGCTACCAGGATGGAGCCTGTGATACTGGATCATTTCTGCCTGGCCTTCTTCTGTCAGGAGGGCTGAGCAATGGACCTTGCTCTCTGCAGAAGCTGTCTACATCTGCTGCTGTAGCCCAGATGCAGGGCTGTGAAGACAGCAAGCAATCAGAGGGGTTTCTTCAGAATATTGTCAAGTGCTCTCTCCTTCAAACCACCTTTCTGTTCACAAACTGTAAACTTTGTGTCCTCAACTCCTTCCAACTCAACTTATTTTAAGCTTTGCTGGAGCTGGCAAGAGTTCTAGACCTTTGAAACACAAACTCCTGAACCGCCCTCTCTCTATGACTTTTCAGAAAACTAGGCAAGTTTTGAAAGGAAATACAACAGTGATTTGGAAGAAGTTTGTTGAAGCCAAACTATTTCCAAAGAATATTGTTGGTTTTGACAGGTCAGGATTTTCCAGTGTCATTACATTTTGTCCTCAAATTCCTGAACAGCTCCAATCAGGTCTTTGTTCTGGTTCAGTGACAGCAATGAGATCATCATCCAGTCATGCTGGACAGCAAGCCCAGTTTTGTTGAAGTTCCTTTCTCCAGCTGTGAGGTTCTACTTTGTGAAGGGTCTCACCACTTCTTTAAAGCGCAGTTTGCATTTCAAATTTCCTTTTCTTGAAGGGAAAAATCACAGGATGCTGAGAAAGAGGAACACCAAAGGCATATGTTTGTAATGAGATCATCCATTCAAATGCAAACAACTCCAAGTGTTAATGACATTTTTGGAAAGGATGGTTAAAGTGACTACTTTAAGCCAAACAAGAAATCAGGGTGTTTACACACTGTCTTCCTCCATTCTGCAAATATAGAAGCAACTTCTGTGGATGTATTTGCCTTGGCTGAAGGCAAATAGGGGCTGTAAGGTAGAAAATGACAGACCTAATAGGAATTTGCTGACATTTAACTCACATGCTGTGATTAATCTGGCATATGCTCAAATACCCCGTAGTTAGAGACACTTGCAACAGAGTTAAGAGGGATCTTCACCAGAAGCATCTCTCTTCAAATATTTAGAATTCCATTGTGCAGGTTTACCTCTGAGGTCTTGCCATGCTACAGATGCTTTCATCAGCTGTGTTTCTTTTCTATCCCACCACTGTCACATCTTAATGATGTGACATAAACCATATGCATTGATTTACCCCTAAATCCTTTATTTCATAAACTTTTGCTAGAGTTTCCTCTCATTTAATTTTTTTAATGTAACCATTTTGAATTGTTACCAGACAGATATTATGATTTTAATGTTGCAGTCCTTAGTGCTAAGATCCACCAAGAACATGCATGCAGAGGTTCTCAGATTATGTTGGTTTGCATCAAGCTGTGTCAGAATTATATTGAAGTGTTCCCTGTTTTGAAAAGGTCTGTGGGTAATATTGTTGAATCATCTATAATATTTTAATTCATCTATAATATTTTAATCCTTTACATTTCAAGTGACTGATAAAATTGACCTCAGAAGTGCTTAGCTCAAGACAAAGCAAAATGTAATGGGACTTCCTTCTCAAGGCTATTTCTGATTTACTTCCTTGCTAAGGAAATAAGAAGCTGACTAAGGGAGAGAGACAAAGTATTCTGGAAGTATTAAACAGGAATTTGGTACTATTAAACTTCACCCAGTTATTGCTTAGATTTGTCTTCACAGTGAGACCCAGTGCAATCTAGTCATAATGCAGATGCAGTCCCAAAATTTTCAGTCCACTTTTAAGCAACATTAAACAGAGTGACAGCTGTAGAAGTCCACTATGTGCCAAGGAAACTTGCTAAAACATGCATTGTTTTCATCACTTGAGACAAAAAATAAACAATGAGTGAGCACCTAGACTTGGGACTTTGGGCGGGTGAGTTTGAAAATCCTTACATTTACTGACTTAATAGTGAACTTCACTGAACTGTGGGCAGATGGGGTTATCTTCCACCATTTGTAAGGTACAGAAATGAAGCAGCTGCTGGTGGATCAGGCACTTCCAGGCCTACCCCTCAATCGTAACTGAAGAAAGTAGCTAAGAATGGGATTTCTCTTTCTCTGGTCTTTTGTACACAGACACAAGATTTTTTTCTGAGCTTTGTGGTTCGCTCGGTTCTGTCTGCAAAGCTCTATGATAGAAGGATTTACAACAAACTTCCTTACAGGTCACTTCGGTCCCTTTAAAGTACATAGCATGTGGGGAGCTTATTGCTTAAGTTTCATGTGACTCATGCAAATAAAACTGAATAATAACAATATCTCTTGAACTCAATAAACCTGGAGGACTTTTAGATGCAGTTAAAATAGTGCACAAGCCAGAAGTATTATTAAAACTGATCCATCTCAGGACTGTTTTAGCCTGAGAAGCTTGCAGCTGGTTTATGTCAAGGTTACTGTGGCTGCAACATCCTGATGAAACCAATTTAAGCCTCTCTTATTCATTTTTCTACTGTGTTATAGCTGTCATAAGTGTATAGACCCAGAGCTAACCTCAAGGACATCTTTAAAAAAAAATAAAGGTAAACTTAAGTTTATAGGTTTTGGTTAAACAGATAAAAACCCCTGTAAAATATCAGGAGCTATCTAGATCTCCAGCTCAGTGTAAATTCAGAGGATTGCCATAGAAACAAGTGTCAATTTTTCATTCTGGAAGAAACTAGTGAATTAAAGCAGTGAGTTAAATAATTTAGAAGATGAGTAGAAATGGCTGCTTAACTCTCAAGCAGCAACTATTTATAGCATAGTTTCCATTTTCTCTCCTTCTATCTGTATGCATTTCAATAATTTACTTCACTAATAAAGTATTCAGTGAGGTCAGTATGCCCTGCTCTGTACCAAGCCATCAAAAATGGGAGTTTGGGAGACTTGCTTCTGAGGTCAGATGAAGAGGGTGCATGAGGAAGATGCTCAGTGTGAGGGCAGAGGCAGTGGTGCTGACATGACAGCACGTACTAACAGTTCTGTGACCGAATGGGCAAATGTCGTGTGATGGCACCACTGCACCAATGACAGTTTCATTCCAGAGTCTGAGATGATGCCACATAATCATCCTTGTGCCTAGAAATAAAAGGGCAAGTTGAGTGCTGATCCAGTTAAATGGTTCCAGAAGGGAATATCTCACTGGAAGAGAGGGCAGTTGCAATGCAGAGGATCCCATTTGAATGAGGCAATGCATTACTGGGTGAATGACCTCCTAGCTGAAAATAGGACATGGGCTAAATCTCTCATCATCTTTGAAAGGGGCACATAAAGACAATCTCTTACAGCCACGTAACAGATAAGTGAGATGGCAAAAGCAAGGTCACAAAGGTAATGATAGTTCTGGGGAGCAGCAAGTCTCCAAAATCTATTTATTTCAGTAGTAGTTGATTTTAAAAAGGAAATAAATTAAACAAACAAAGCCAAGCAGCTATACAAAAATGAGAACTCTGAAAAAAAATTACCTAAAAGGGGCAACTAAAGAGTAAATGTTTGCAGTTAACATGAAGACTATTTATAAGCAGCATTTCAAGGGCTCAGAAGGATGGCAGGATTTCTACCATACAAACTTCAGGTATATAACATTCCACCCTGAGCCCAAAGCAATCAATTTAAATGATTTAATATCAAGTTAATGGAAGGTATTTGAAGTAGGAAAACAGCCTTTCAAATATCTGAAGCTACATTGAGAAGAGGAAAATGGAAAATAATATAAAACCTGGCAGGTTAAATATAAATGCATATGAAGGCTGATTGGAAAAGAGTTTGAGGAACAACTTGCATAAGACATGAAATGTCATGTAGATTATTTTTAAAGTAGATGAAGAATAAAAAGCCAGACTGAAATTTAGCAGGGCAATTGATAGCCAAGCATAAAAGGGAATATTCAGAGAACATGAGGTCAGACCAGAAACAGTAAAAAAAAATTGTAGTTGTGCTTTCTTTGGAGACTTTGGGTATATTTCTCCATCAGACTCCTCCTTCCTAGTGGATGAATCTGAGGCTGTATCACAAACTGAATTGTTGGTGGAAGTGGAACTATCAACAAAGTTAATAGTAACAAATCACTGTACCCAGATGTAGTTCAGAGCAGAGTTGTAAAGGATCTCAAGCCTGGAATAACTAAACTTTTAACTGTTACAAATAATGTTTTGTTTATAACCACTTCAATAACAGCTGAAAGGAATTCCTCACAGTTGTCAGAAATAAGAATTCAAGATTATTGAAAACACTGCCTAAACAGGTAAAAAGAGTGGTAGAGAATGTAGACACTGAGCTGGAAAGGAGGTTAACAGTGAAGTGGCAAAATTTGCTGATGCTACTGTACTGTTCAAGGTAACCAAAATTAAAGCTGACTGTGAAGATTTGTTGACTTCTATGATGTTATGGCAGTAATAGAACAATGAATGAAACTGAATGCATAAATGTAAAGTAATGCCTGTGGGAGAAACAATCCTATCTACATGTTAGATTCAGAAATAGTTTGTCACTCAGGAGAGAGATTTTGAAAGGTATCCTTACTAATAAACTATTAAGCTGCTACAATTCTGAGAATTATTTGGAAAAGAGTATGGCATGAATCCACAATGGACCCAGAACTCATTCCAGTGCCATCATCTCAAAAAGCATATTGTAAAACCAGAAAATATAAAGACATAGACAAAAGGGATTCTTGAAGCCAGACAATGTCTTCCACGAGAGGAACAGAACACAGCCCAGAAAGCAATGGGGAAATGCTGTAGCAGACTTCTGCAAGCAGAGTAGCAAAGAAAAATGAATAGGAATAGGAATACTTATCCATTGCCTTTTCTATTATAAGAACTATGGATATTAAATAGGCCTAGCAGGTGACAGATTAAAAACAAACAGAAAAGAGGCACTTCACATAGTGCATCCCAAGTCCTTAATCTTCCTGAGCTGAGTATGCCCCAGTAAAGCATCATTAGATACCCTCCCTATTGTTATATTTGGATCCTTCCAAATATAAGAATAGGGACTCATAAGACTTGGAGTCTGAGGGGTAGGGTGCTGTTCTCATGTCCTAGGAGAAGGTTATTCTCATTCCATAACACAAATTAATTTCATTCCTCTCCTTTCCATTTTCTGAGTTTATTTGCTAAAGACTCTTATCATGTCAGCAAAATATACAAGGACCTGGAATTCAACCCCTTTAGCAAGAGCTTCCCAAGAAAACTTGGGGTAAGTAGATAAGTTTAGTTTCTGTTGAACTTCAAGCAGAAGTCCTTTTGGTAAACACATATCTCCATAGAGAAAACATCCCTTTTAAGGGAGAACAGTATTAGATTACAGGGTATGTGACACCATTTTTCCACATTCCAGTTTAACGTTCACACAAGCTCTTCCTCCCAGATGTGACATTTCGCCTGACACTTACTGCGTGTCATGCACTGGCCTGAAGGCAGTAGGTGAAAGTGACATGGCATTTAAAGAAAATGTTCCCGCCAGTGTTGTCATGATCTGCAATCATGGAAATCACTACCGTTTATTTACAGTGGCTTGGTTAAGGACCTGTACCCGGCCCAAGGGCACAAAGTAGTGACCTAAAGTCTTAAATAGAATTTGACTTGAAATGAAATAAAACAAAGAAAATATCTCACAGTGATAATATTTGAAAGATCTGCTGAGTGGCAAAATAAACGCTGCCTCTATTTATTTGGCTATCATACCATGGAGAACATGAAACAATTTGTCATGCTGGAATGGTGATACTTATGAGCATCTTTGGTATCACTTAACTTACATATGTGAAAACATTATGTGGAAAGACACAAGATCAAAACCATCCCTCCTTTAACTTAATGATACAGTCAACACTAAATAAATAATAATTTCCCTTTCCTTTTCCCAGCGGTCATCAGTCTTACTTATCTCAGAAATTCCAGCTATTCTCAATTTTAATTTGATATCTGAAATAAAATCTTGCAATGTGCACTAAGAAAGCATTTTTTAGTTATTTGCATATTTTGAAAAGGAGTTTACAAATAATATGGATTGTTTTAAACAGCCTCATTTTAAAATATACCTGATGTTCTCCAAGGGTCGCTGGGAGACAGGATTTGTGGATTACAATGATTTCCCTTTGCAGATGTGATGAATAGGCTTGGGAAGCAGATACAACTGTCCCCATGGTATGCTCCATGTGGATTTGGAGGACAGAGGACTCCTGCTGTGCCACACTCCAGCTGCATCCCTGCAGCTCAGAGAGCAGCCGAGGGATGGAAGAGCAGTACCCGCCAGGCAGAGCAAAGAGCCCGTGGGGATGGGGGCTTGAACTGGCACTCAGGTGCAGGATATTCTCTGACTCTCTCCCTTAGTATGTGCCTAATCCCATTGCCAAGTCATGCCTCGCATTCGGACAAGGAAAAGGAGCAAGTCTGTGTGCAAATATGGCCCAATGGATAACATGGGTCCACCCGTGATTATGGGGTGATTATTATCTAGTCCTCCTGGGTTGTGTTTCTGACTGCCCAGTAGATGGGCCTGAAGATACTGACTCTTCTGCACAAGAAGAACAGAAGAAGCAGCCCAACAACTTGCTGTTCTAACAGCTACTTATTCAAGTACGTAAAATCAAACCAGAATTACAAGCCTGTTCTTTTATTTTGCGCTGCCTTTACCACACGCTTCCACATTTTCAGGAAATAAAGTAGGACTGCTCCAGACACTCTCAGTCATGTCAAGGCCACCTCACTTGCCATGTACACCACCGAACATTGAACAGAAATTTTGCAGACAAAGCCATAGATAAAATTCTCACAGATACAGTGCAGTGCTTAGCAGCAATGAAAAACAAATCTACAATACATAAATAGAAACACTGCCTATGATCTGGCAGAAATAATTTTAGAATTATTTGAAGTGGACAGAAGTATGCAAACATCAACAATATGCAAAAAGATGAATATTCAGGGACTAGTATGAGGAGAAAAAACAGCTGGAGTAGTGTCTGAGTACATTTTATGGGGTTACAGAGAAGGTAACAGAGCAAATGGCCAGTTCTCAGGGAGCTGCATGAGGACTTCCAAAATGAATCCATTTTATATCCACAAGCAAAACTAAGAAAAGGATCCAGAAACAAAGGATAAGCTACTTAACACTGAAATTCTCAACCCCTGAGCCATCAACTCTTTCCATAAATTCAGTGGCCTTTTGCTGAGGACCTTACATATCAAGAGCAGGGTAAAGAAAAAGGAATGGCCAGGAGAAACATTCTGAAAGGTGGCCTAGAGAAACATTCTGAAAGGTGGCCTTCCAAATCTGTTTAGAAGATTTAAAGAAATGGAGGGAGAACAGGAATGATCCCAGGGTGATGACACTGCTGAATGTCTTGTCTTTTTTACACAGGCTTCTCATGAGACCCAGATCTCTGGTCTAAAACAGTAGGAGTCAGCAGGATAAATGTACTGTAAGAAACACATTTTCATCCAGCAGTTCAAAAGCCTCATTAAAAATGGTAAAGCTTAATCTGTCCGCGGTGGACTAGCAGCAGACAGCATGGGTGGGGCCTCAGTGCAAGTCTTGGCTGCCTGTTTTCTTAGGGAGCTTGAATAAAGATATTTATTCTTGGAAGAAAATAGGTCAATTATTTTCTATGGCAACTGGAAAATAAACACACAAACTGCCAGCAAAACATCTATCCCTTGGTTTGGTTTGGTTTTTTGCTTTTTTTTTATTAAAGACCAAGTAAAAGGTTACTTTGTAGTATTCATTCCTAAACTATTTATTCAGCTAAATTCCACATTGGCTTTTTACAGCTTTGCAGAACAGTTCACATTGCTGGAAGCTAATGGGATGAGCCCCAAGAACTGTGGTGGAATCTGAGCTTCAGCCTGAGCCCAAGCCTAAGCCAGAGCCAGGCCACTGCTGAAAGTGAGTGGGGAGAAATTTCACCTGGATGCTCATGCAGTAGGAAATGTGAATCATGAGCACTGTCTCACTTCTAGCAGGATTTATGTGTGCATCATTTATATACAAAATAAATTTACAATTTAAAATATGTCAGCACTACTAGGTTGTTGAGGTCAGAGGGAAGGCACTTATTTACTTACTTCCCTTGTCTCTGCAAAAGCCAGCTTTACTTGCTTTCAGCAGAGCAGCCAGCCTGCAGCTCATTCACTTCTCTTAAGCTTGAGCCATCTTGGTTTCTCTAGATAGGTTTTTCCTTCCAAAAGTCAGAGGGTTTTGTTAGAGGATGGAAAGAAGCCTCCCAGCTCCTTTCAAAAGTAAGCTGACTTCCCCAGCATCTTTTCTTCCTTTAACAAAAGCAAGCCTTAACCCCTCTCAGACTATTTTGAACTGTCAGTTGTGCATCTCCCTGTCAGTCTCTCTTCCACTATTCCAGCTATTGTCTGTGGGTGATGTGCCATACGCTGATTTGTGAGAAAAGACAGGTAATATATATCACTAAGATCTGTACTTGAGTCTCGTTTCTTATATAAACTTAAAGTAATCCAAATGATCTGAGTTGCAAGATTCATTTCAAACTTAGAGTCAACTGACAAAGCTTTGCAGGAGTACAGCTAACATGGGAAGCCAGCCTATCTTCTTCATGGGAGAATTCTGAGTTTTCTGAATTATTTCAAGACAAAAGGGTTGAAACTGTAGACTAAATTTAAAGTCTGCTTTTGTGAATTAATAGTATCTTTGAATGCCATGAAAAAGGGGCAGCAGTAGTTAGATAGTAGACTTAGCACTGAAACATAAAAAATATGAAAATTCTTAAAAATATCTTCCCATTCCCCATGAGAAGAGAAGAAAACTTGCTACTGCTACTAGCAGCAGGTTTTCATCTAAGCAGCTGTTAGATCAGGATCTCTTCAGATCTGCCAGTTGGGAAGAAAAATTAGTAATGGATTCAATCACACATCTTCCATGCAACTTGATTTACAGGAATGTCCAAATCCCACTTTGACCGCAGGAAAAAAATTAAACAACCTATGACAGCTTCTTCACTTACCCGTTCAAGACTCTTTCTGCCAGAACCTTAATCCAAGAGTCACCTCTCCAGGCTTCCCACAAACCTACACAGCAGCTCTGTTCAGGCTGTGGAGGCTGCTTTTTCTCTCTCTTCCAGTGTGTGGTCTTGCTCCTTGTATCCCAGAGCCATATCACACACAGAGGCATGCACATACCCACACTCACATGCACTCACACATACTTTTCCTAGAACCTCATGCAGTCAAAGTATCTCTGCTCACAGTATTCAAATTCCTGAGTGGCTTTGTCTTGCCTTTATTTTGTGTTGAGTATCTGAGAGCGCAAGAGTCCCACAGTTAGAAAAAGAGTGAGAAAATTCCAGCCTTGATCTGGAGACTATAATAGGCGTTCTCAGCCCTTAAAGTGGGCAGGTATGAGCTCTAGTGCCAGTTCATCCTACATCCCTCTCATCCACTGTTCATTGCACCCTTTCTGGCATGCAGAAAAAGATGTCTCTTTTTCATTTGAGTACTTTGAACAAGGGGCACAATCAACAGCTCTCCTTTCTTGCTCCAAGTGACAGGGCACTATTTCTCCCCAAGTTCCTGCCAGGGTCCAGCAGGTCAGCCCTCTCCTTAGAAACTGAACATGTGGTGTATTAGACATCCTTTAATGCATATCTTAGTGAGAAGGTCTGTGAAGGATCATAGGTAAAGAGGCATGAAGAGCTCGGTAACAACACCTGTACTCCCAGATTAGGTTGTTTCTGAGCATGAATGGTATCTGTTTTTAGGTATCTAACTAATTTCTGATCTCTAAGTACTTTTAAGATTAAATATTTTGAGGCAGTAGGTTTTCTAGACCTCCTTCTTGAAATTCCTGCCTTTATACAGTCTAGCTAAATTTTAGAAAGTTTGTACAATGCCTTTGGTTCTGATATTTCTTTTCAGTCAAAATAGTGCTGTTTACCTCAATGATATTAATCCCCAATGATATTAATCCTCAATGATATTAATTTTTTTCCCTTGCAAATAAATTGGCATCGGTCCCAGAATCTGGGAGCCACTGGAGCATAATTCTAATAGACTCTTACTCTTGGATAATTTTAATAAGCAAAGATGCTAAAAAGTACTTAGGTTTGAAGAGCAAGACCATTTTCACTGTTTGTCTCCACTGTAAATACTGCATGAACTGTACAATACACCTTTGTTAAAACCAACAAAGCATGAAACTTTTTCTGAAACATCTCCTTTACTGACAAGTTCCTGGGAAAAGGGATATTGTTAAAAACACGAATTCTTGTCTTCCCCTTTCTCATTTCTATCATCAAAGTTTCCATATACCCTGCTTCTTATTTTCCACTAGTGGAACTCACCAGAACCGATGCTGTTTCCAGAGACAACGCCTACACACAGGTTTGTTTAAATTAGAGTTAACTGGGGAGACAGAAAAAAATGACAACCTAATTAAGTCTTGCAGTTTTTAGTGGCCTATATCCCATTTAAGCCATGTCTGCCTTACACTTAGGTGGCATAAATTTGGGCAAGAGAGGAAAGAGGGTGGGGTTTTTGTCTTGTCAGTTTACATTCTTTGTTCGTCTACCACAGCTCCAGCACCTTTTGTGCTCCCAGAACAGTAATTTGGTGGTACCTCTGAGGAGTCTGAAAGAAGATTGGAAAAAATGCTATGTCAGAATATAGCAGGAATGGCTGATAGGAAATAATGGAAGAAAAGAGAAGAGGAGGTCAGCCTTGTGACTACAGCTGGCTAGCACAGTCATGGAGCACCAGGGATAACCCAGTGTCCCATGTCCAGACTGTTCTAGAGTAGCCTGCTTGCTGATGATGGAATGAAGAACCCTCTCCTCTTCTCCTTTCACCGTGTCTTCCTGAGATGCAATTTTAGAGGTGTAAAATTGCCTTCAAATACAGATAAAATTATACTTGAGAAACAATATTTCATATCAACAAACCAGCAATCTGTCTGGGGTTTCCATGTGTGAAATGTGTATTTGAACATGGAAAAACACCCTGCAACTTCCTGAAGATTCTGAGTACTGGAGAGTTAATTAGTTACTCATCCTCACTGAAATTCTCCCTGCAGGCTGATGTGAACAGTTTTAATCGTCTACATATAATGCCTTACAACATACAAATTTTTATTCCCAAATACAAAGAAGAACAATGGATGTGGCTTATTACTCACGTTAGTGAGTAATTACCACAGAGTGGTAACAAAAGGCATTTGGGGAAGACAATGCAAGTGACCACTAAGCCTATTTTTGGTCAGCATATCTGCAGTATTGAATAAATGACTCCATTTGGTTTGGTTTGCTGGCCAGCCACAGTGCTAAATGTTAGTGTGTTCCCAGCAGCTCTTTAATACCTTCTAAAGCAAAACTGGGATGTGGGATTGGGCATCGTTGTGCCAAGTGAAAATCCAGTGCCAAAAGCTCTGTGCTGTGTGTGCCATTAGTCTGCTTAGGAAGGAATCTGCTCTCATTTCCAAACAACCTGACAAAAAGAGGCACTAACACTAGTGGGGGCATTGAGCAAGACGCTAACTAGTGTTTGGAAGTGGAGAAAGAGGAGAGACAGAGGAAAGACCGAGTAGAAGTTTTGGTGATGCTCAGTTGTGTATTACCAACCAGAAAAGACTTCCCGAGAACAGTGTAACAGGGTTATGATTTACTTGGCTGAACTGAGCACTCCATTAGGTCTCTATTTATTTGGATTCTCTAATATTTCCATGAGATGCTAGAAGCCTCAGGAAATTAAAATGAGCAATATTTTTAGAGCAAGCAACATCTTCTTTTTTTAAGCCCTTCTACCAGCTTCTCCCCAAGCTCCTGAGACAAAGAATAGGATGTAAAGCTGCTCAAGAGGGCTGCTGAGGCTTGGCTGTTTTCTACATATGAAGGTCTGTCTCAGAGAAAGCAAAGACATCAGAGCCAACCATTTAAAGGGAATATGATGAAGTTCAAAGGACTCTTTAAATACTGCAGGGAAGAAAGCAAATTTGCTGTTAAATGCATCCACACTTATTTGCAGGCTCATGTAGCTTAAATCTAAATCACAAACTTTGTTTGGCAGCTTTTTGCCAGCTGGTACAGAGAGGGTATATTTACAAAGAAGCAAAAAATTCCACATGCAGAAGGAAATGAACAGTAAGAGATAAAATTGGAATATTTGAGAAAACAGTAAAATTAAGTAAAAGAAAAGCACCTTAACTCAGTTAATGGAATATTTTTTCTTTTTGGGAACTGCAGAGTTAATCCATTTACAGATAACGTGGTATTTTCCAAAATACATTCTCCTACATGTAAGAGCATTGATTTGGTGAGAAGATTAATGTCTTATCAATGCCATGTTTGTATTGAACATTTATAGCTTTATGTGACTAACAGAATGATTTGTCAGTGGCTCTGAAATAGTGTGAACGTGTCATCCAGACCTTTGTACAGACTCGTACAGTACAAGTCACGAGGCAGTGCTGCGGAAAGGGACCTGGAGTCCTGGCCAGTAGAAACCTGAACATGAGTCAGCAGTGCCCTGGCAGCCAGGAGGGCTAACTGTGGCCTGAAGGGCATCAGGCACAGCATGGCCAGCCGGGCAAGGGAGGGGATTGTGCTGCTCTGCTCTGCTCTGCTCTGCTCTGCTCTGCTCTGCTCTGCTCTGTGGTGCCCTCACCTTGAGTGCTGGGAACAGTTTTGAGTGCCAAGTAAGAAAGATATGAAGTGACTAGAGGGTGTCCAAAGGAGGGCAACGAGGATGGCGGAGGGCCTTGAGGAGCAGCTGTATGAGGAATGGCTGAGGGCCCTTGGTCTGTTCAGCCTGGAGGAGACTGAGGGCAGACCTCACTGCAGCTACAGCTTCCTTGTGAGGGGAAGAGGAGGGGCAAGCCCGGATCTCTTTTCTGCAGTGACCAGTGACAGGGCCCAAGGAAATGGCCTGAAGTTGTGTCAGGGGAGGTTTAGGTTGGATATTAGGAAAGGTTCTTCACCCAGAGGGTGGCTGGGCACTGGAACAGCTCCCCAGGGAAGTGGTCACAGCACCAGCCTGACAGGGTTCAAGAAACGTCCGGAAATACTCTTGGGCACAATGCATGATCCATGGGGGTGTCCTGTGCAGGGCCAGGAGTTGGACTTGCTGATTCTAGTGAGTCCCTTCCAACTCAGCATATTCTGTGATTCCATGATTCTACATGGGATCTCTAGTATCAGATTTGGTATTTACATTTGTTAGGATAGAAGATAACAATGTGTTTCGCATTTCTAGAATCATCACTCGATGCAATAGTAATAGAAAAGAGAGAAGAAAAAAACATTAAATGAAGAAACTTAGGACAAAAACTAGGATTTTTAAAGTATTAAACTTACTTCTCACTGCAATTTATTATGAAGTCTTATCAGCCACACGCAAAAATGCACTCCCTCTTACCATTCTTGATTCTACACCCAGAAAGGAAACCATAAAATACCGTTTCTTTTATTTTTCCTTTTTTTTTTTTTTTTAAGATGGCATCCAAGATTGTTCTAATTAGCAGCAGGAGACTGAAACCACAGTAGAATATTGCTGAAATATAAGCTTAAAGCATTTTGGAAAAGAACGCAAAATGCCTCAATATGCTTCCTTGTTTAAGACTGAAAATGGAATAGCTAATTTATGCCACAAATCTGTTTGTGGCAAAGGCTCATGTAGTCTGTTCCTTCAAAATGGTGGAAAACTGCAGTATTTAATCAGAGGAGAAATAAGCTCAAAATTCTTTCAGCATGACTGAATTCCTATTCAGAACAACTGCATTTAGAATATTTTGGCTGATTTGCTTGAAACTCCTTACTACCTTCAGCACAGGGATACAAAAAATTATTGTCAAGAACCAAGGTTATGGGAAGACATGGACCAACAAGTTCTAACTTGCTATAATAGGAGACCCTACTGTGTTCTTCTGTTGTAACAAAAAACTGCAGAGTTTTTGTAACTTAAATGTCCATGTACTTTAATACTCTAGAGGTACAAAGCATGTAGTCAGATGTTTCATTTGATAAACTGCCAATGCATTTCTCATTGTCCACTTCTTTGGTAGGAGAAAAATTAAGTATAGATGTGCGTAGGAAATGTAACAATCCTGATGCAGCTGTACTCAAACTTGCATCCCTGGAAGTGCTGACAGTAAGTACATTTGTATGAGTTCTTGAATTTCTTATCTTTATCAGTCATCAGGCCCATCAGTCATGATGAAAAAACATTCTTAAAAAGTGAAGTAATGCAAAACATGTGAGACCCAGAGGGTTTTCAAGGAGCCTAGGTGGTCTGCTTACCTTTCCTGCATCACTCACATCTTTATTTGTTTGTTCATAATGTTGGAGGAAGTTACTGTTTTCTGGGAACATGATAGAGCAGACATATAGCTAACACTTATACAGGGTTAACAGGGTGCAAAAGTCCAGAAAGAATACCTTGGGATAATGTGTAGCCTATGAGAAAGAGACCAGCAATTGAGCTGAATGGAACCCTTGAGCTGAATCTGTTATTTTTTCACTGGGATTACTGACAAATTTGAATTCTCTATATACATCCAGTGACTGAATTTCTGTAAGACTACCTATAAAGAGTTAGTACTAATGACCTTAAAACTTCACTCCAGTGCTATGATATTTAAATAATCATTAAGATTTATTCAAACAACATACATGGGTTTGATTAAATATGTCAGTCATATTGATTCAGTCATTATAATTATTCCTACAGCTTTATTCTACCTGTACACATGTAAGAGTAAGAGAAGAATAATCAAAGAATCATTATGAGCATATGCAATCTAACAATGAAAGACAGACAAGCCTTCTGCTCTTGTAATTTCTCGTTTCATTTCCATATTGCTGGAACAGCTATCAGACTAAAGATACTAAACAGAACTGTAAGAAATATATGAAAATAATATAAAAAACCATATAGGTTTTATTGTAATGGCCTTAGACAAAATTAATAACAATGTTGCCTATAATTCCTTAATTTCATCCCTTCATATCCATATAGTAGCAATAATTAGAAGCTCACATATGATTTTGTTCTGCAGGACTTCTATTTCATTCAGCATGGTGTATCATTACATTTGTCAGTGACTTCTCTAAAAAACTCATTAGATCCTTGCTGGCCTTGTAAGACCTTAACCTATTGAAAAGAAGCTCATTTTTCCTGATTTTTCACAGCAGCAGTCTGCAAAACCCTTTGTGAGCTGGGCTTCTGAAGCCCAGGGTGGGGTCAAAATCTTTGATGGAGCCTTCAATTTACATCTAATTATGTGTATGAAAAAGCAAACTTTGCTTTTTGCCTGCCATAAATGCCATGCTCTTTGAGACTTTCAATTGTCACATACTCATTGTTAAAACCAATGATGAGCTAAGAACACCATCTTCCATAAAATAAACTCCCTAGTATCTACTGGTAGAATGGATAGAGCAGTTTTCAGCACTGATTATATCTTCTATGCTCTAAGGCATTGTCAGCACTAATCTTTTCCCAGGGTTGGGGCCTCCTTTTTGCTGCTTCTTCACTTCTTTGATTACACAGCAGCAGTGCTAGAATTATTTATATTAAGATTTTATAGTCATGTGTATCATAAAGTAAATTTGCCACTCATTTATATTCAAATTTAGAGGCAATGTCCATATTATACTTCTTCTATTTTGCTCCTGACTGGAAATCAAATTGTAAGGATTCAGCACTAATAAAATTATTACAATTATCTGTGCTTTCAATTTTTAATTTTTTTAACAGTCCTGCAATAGCTGTTGTTCCCTGAGATTCTCAAACGCTACAATAAGGATACTTAAAGACTGGAGGTGTTTTCGTACTGAAAAAATGTGGTGAGAATTTCAAGCATTCCAGTCCCTGAGGGTTAAATTTTTAAAATGCAGAATTAAAATGCTGATAGCAAGAAACATTTGAAGAGAACCATAAATCCATTAATACTGTTTGATTACAATTTTATTTGAAAGCCAGTCTCAGTTTTGGGGGATCTGCTTCCATTTGTAAGAATATTTGATACATGACTTTTTATTGTGAAACATGAAGAGCAGTAAAACAGAAGAGAAAAATTCATTGAAAGACAGCAGCAAAAATAACTTGAAAATGTTAGTGCAAGTTAAGAAAACAGTTCATCCTAGAAGAACAGGAAAAAAACCCTTTTATCACATTACTTAAGAAGCAAGATCAGGATTGCTCTAACATCTGGTGTGGGCTCACACTGGTTTCAATCCCAAATGAGCTCTTCTGTGCAACTATATGGGACAGGAGCTAAAGTCTGATAGGCAGCAGATTTGAAAATGGCAAGCAGATTTTTGCTCATTGCTGTTGAATTTATCATATTTTCATTCTATTCGACACCACCAAACAAAATGATAAATGATAGCTACTTACATCTTACATTCAACTTTCAGTCATAAAGCTGTTGACAGTTTAAGTAGACTCTCCTTGACAGATATTATACAGCCATAGATTCCTTGCTAAATCACCTGTTTTTTTCCTGATCCCAAATTTGCCATCCAGCCAAGAACTAATTTTGCAGCTTAGTGCTGTCAGACAAGAGCATGAGGACAACCTCATGTTCTTTAATCTTGTCACTTACTTTAATAGGTGACACCAAAATCCTGTGGATACTTTCTAAGCCCTGAGAACTCAAATATTCTTAAGATAGCAGCTTCCTGACAGTGTCAGCAGATGAAATACAATGAAAAGTTGAGAGAAGGAATCTCTAGTTTTTACACCCACCTAGCCAAAACTGGCTTTTGTATAATCTTTTAGGATTGCTACAGCTCATCTTTGGGCAGTACTTTTAGAAGCACAGGGACTGCACCCAAACACCACTGTGCAACTGACAGGGTTAAGTCAAGGCCCTCTTTCCAGGAGCTCCCTATATTTCAGTAGCAAGAGGCTCCATAAATAAACAATTTTGACAACCCAAAATCCAAAGGAAAAAAGGTGGTCTGGAGGGATCTAACATGGCATGATCATGATAGAAGAAGCAAATTTACAGGGATACTGTCCAAAGCTAAGAGTAATTAGTAGAAAGAAACATCTGTCTGCCCCAATTGCAAATAACTTACATTGGACTGACAAACTCTAACGCATACGCGTAATTATTATGTTGCCGGGAAAAAAAAAAGGAAAGAAAATATCAAGAAGCATGAACATTTTTGATAGCAAAAAATTTAAACAATAAACATGTATGATATTACCTCTTCAAAATCTTATTATTATTGACATTCTGTGCACCCTTCAGCTCTGAAGGTATTCATACACAGACAATAGTGAACCTGGCAGCTGTTTCACCACCATTTTTAAAGTGGCATTTTCAGGCAAGAACATGCACAACAACTTGGTACTGTTTCTTCATGAATTGCATGTGTTTGAAACAGAACCATTTAACTCTTAGCCAGTGTATTTCTTCCATAAGATCCTTTCCCTGTAGTACTCAGTGACAGTAAGGGAATGACCTCTCTGATATGTATTTTCTGATGTCTCTCAGAGACATGGTACTGTTTGTATGGCCAAGTCAGAGCACCACTGGGAAGGGATGGACCTTTCCTCTCAGCAATTTCTCTTCTCTGCAGCCTCACAGACAGAACTTGTCAAAGGCTGTTGCCAGAGCAACTGAAACCTCTCACAAAATAGCATTTTTGATGTGAGACAGCTGTGGCCCTGGAAAATAGAAAAGCAGCTATTTTTAAATGGCTAGTGTTGAAGTAACTGGTTATGAAAATGCCATACTATGATAAACAGTAGTAAGAAATTACAGTTTCAAGGGTGGTGGGATCATCTCCTGTAATGCTGCTTTCCTGATAGATAGGAAAATAATCTACCAGGCAGTGTTTATGAGGAGGCTTTTAGGATAAATTCATCTCTTTTCTCCATGGACGACAAAAGCTCTTGATATTGTAAGCCTAATAACTCAACTATGAGACAAGTTCAAAGGACTGGCTGAAAAGCATTATGATATCTTTATCAGTTCCCCATGCATCTGTCCAGGGAGCAAGAAGGAGCGAGAAACCGAGCTGTGCAGAACGTGAAGAGCAGCAATAGAAAAGAGGCTTTTGGGTCTTGAGGTTGAGGACTGTGAGTGTGCCGTACCACTTTTATGTAGATGCTAAAAATAGCACTTCCATGGAGGTTTCTTTTCCTGTTTGACTTGGCATTCAGAGCAGATCTTCAGTGAGGAAGCAATTCCCTTCCAGTCTTTAGCCAGAGAAGATGCATTTAGGTGTATCAGGTTTTTTTTTAAGTGACTGAGGACTATCTGAATAGTAATAATAATAAATACGTCTTATACATCTTTCACCTGGTCATTGATTCTGTCTTTTTTTCTTTCTTTTTTTTTTTTTTTTTTTTTTGGCTCAATTTCAAGATGAAGTTGGTGAAGGTGTTGATTAAGAAAAGGTAAGAACATATATAAGCTGAGTTATAGTATATATAACAAGTGGCATTGAGTTATTTGACCAAGCTATTTTCCATCCTCAGATTGTACATCTTCCCCATATTTCTTATGCTGCAAAGCATATGAAGGTATAAAGGCAGCTACTCACACTGGATACTTTAATACATTACATTTAGAAAAATGGACTAGTATTGGAAAGTGGCTGTGATTGAAGAGAATTTCTAGGGCAGCAAATGTAATTTCTCATGTTTCTTGGAGTAGGAAGCAATGACAAAGAAAAGTTGTGTTGCTTACAAATATCATTGAAACCCATAACCTCCTTCAGCTCTGATATAGGAGAAAATGAAGGAAAGAGTGGTAGGATTAGAAGGTGAACAATGACTTTTGCATTTATTGTTCTCATTGGGGATATCAAACTGCAAGGTGCTGAGCTTGCTGCCTGTTATTAGACCAGCCCTGTTGATTTCAGTGACCCTAATACTTTACTATTTACTATTTATTTTGAATTCCATCCCTGAAGATTTTGCTGGATTAGGCTGACAGTGTTTGATATTTGCAGACCCAATTTCAGAGCTCTCTTAGCGGTTTATTTTTCTTCAGAAGACATAACTGACATGATACTTACTTCAGATGTGTTCAGTTCTGGTTATGTTTCAAAGTCTCCTGACACCAGATGTCACGACACATATGTCATCTGACAAAAGTATTATTCTTCATAGGAATATTGGTAAGGTTTTTGAAGAGTTTAGGACTCTGTTATGCTACCATTTGTCAAACTAATTGAAAAGTAGCTTCCTATTTCTCTCCACATTTAAATGTCATCAGTACTCAGAGGCATAACTAGAAGTATGGAAAAATGGATTTTAGTCTCACAGCTGTGTCAATCAGGAGTCAGTCCACCGAAGTTAATTGATAATATCAAGCCCAAAATGAATAACCATTGTTAACGCAAAGAAATCAGCACAATAATCTTGAAAATTGTTAGTACAGAGTTTCTGGGAACTTTATTTTGATCAGACTTGTTCATGCATCCCATGTTACACGCTCTCCACTTTATGCCATGGTTTCCTGCTTTCTCTCCTTCTTCAAAGTGAAAAATTTTTGTTTCCTTTAACATACAAGATTGTCAATATTTGCATTGCCTGCATAAGGTATTCCTTTCCTGATATCCCACTTCAAGGATCAGGAAAAGAAATGTGCTGTTTTACATAAAATGTAGTTCACTACAAGGCAATGAAAGAGTCTCTAAAGTGGCAATTTCTTTATGGGGTTCTGAGCCACTTCCATTTGAATCAACTTAATCTTACATCGTTTATACATCTTTAAAAGATCACTGTTAGCAAAGTTTGGATACAAATGTAACTACGGAACAGAGTGCATTTCAAAATGTCTGGAATGTAGCTCTGAATACTTTTCTAAATTATGTCTCAGCTGTCCAGCTTCAAAGAGCCCCAGTACCAGAGCACTTAACTTAGCGCATTTGTGTTTACTAAACTTGTAATTTCTGGACATTCATTTGAAGAATCCCTGTGTCATTAATGTTGTTTCTATACTGATCACTTTTAAAGACTGGAACTTAGATCACTTTATTGCTTGTTTAGATGATATTATCAAAAACATCAAATGGCTACTACATAAAGGAGACAGTGTCCATCTTCATTTTCTCATTTCTCCACTTGTAACAAATTAAGGTCTATCCCACGGATCAGCTTGCATAAATTGAAAAAATAATATAATTTCAGAAACAACTCCTCTTATCCAGAGGTTGCTGGGGTTTTTTCTTTTGTGTGTGTTTTCGGTTTTTTGCTTTTGTCTCCATAACTACCTCAGCCAAAAAACAATGGCATAATAATGTATATGCACCTTCTAAATTATTAAAAAAGAATTTCAGACCTTTGACCTCATTATTTCTATGGAACCAGTGCAGCTTTTTCCTCACATGGTATTTCCTTGCTTCAGACATGATGATTCAGACTACCACATATGCCAAGGCCAGAAATGAGAATGCTCCAGTGGCATTTCATAAGTCTTCATTATCAAAAGGGAGATATGTGTATCTACTAAGCCAGTTCTGAGAACAAATGCTCAGACAAGAAGCAAGAATTTACAGAATCTGAATGGAAACCTTCTGTGTCTACCAAATATCTTGAGATAAACTCCTGAAGTACCTTTGATAATGTCAGGAAATTAAGTGGGAATTTGACTACTGACTTTAGGGCAAACATGGGTTTGCTTGTGTGTTAATAACCTGAGCCAGTGTGCTATCTGATAGATGTCAGGAGATCAAGGTCCTCCACAAAAGGACCTTTGAACCATTTCCTCTGTCTTCAAGAGCTCCTTCAGACAACCTGGCTGGGTGAAGAGGGGAGAAAATGCAGGCTCTCTTAATTTCCCACATTTTTCTCATAGTAGACTGAAATAAAGGATCTTCTTTTTGAGACCCTTAGTTGTTAAAACCCTTTTTACCCTGTTCACTGTTCTCTCATGACTCTCCTTCCTTTGCTTCAAAATTTCCTTTCAATTTAAGTTGCTTTAGCAATTGGAATCTGAACATGTCCCAAAGTTGCTACTTTTTCAGTGGGTCAGGAAGTCCTGTTTGCAGTTATTGGGTGTTTTGTTTTAAACAGAATATATGCAAGCATTGTAATATTTTCTGTCTTTGAAACACAAGAATTTTTTTTTTTTTGGTGAGATCTTTATCATAAATTGGTTTCTTGGACAGCAATATTCACTTGGCATTAAGCAACAGTAAACGGCTTTGCTTTCACTCAGGCTGCTTTAGCATATTTTAAAGACTACAGGAAATATTCTTTCTATGATTTACACTCTATCTTAATTGTGCTACAGTATTTCCAAAACAATATTGAAGGATGTTCTTTTGTGGGTAGCTAGGAACAAAAATATCTTGTTTAGCTTTTGAGCTATGTATACTTTCTTGGCAAAGATTAATTTGAGAGATGGAGAAAAGATAGTTTCTTTGCTCCAAGGAAGGGTTTTACTCCAGCAGATTGAATTTTGTTACTAGTACAAACTTTTTATAGTTTGGGTTCAATTATAAGAAACAAAACTTGGAGAACTGACATTTGTTTGGCTATTTCCCAGACTGTTGGTTTGACAGTTTTTTTTAAATCTTGGTCACGCAAGGAATCCTAGTGTTTGTCCTATATTTCTTATTTTTGGAAAGGAAGCCCATCTTGTGGTGTATAAAACTCAGCATGGAAAAGGTGAGCGATGAAGAAGAAAGACTTTTGTTGACCCTAGGTTCTCCTGACTTGTGTGCTGGGCTTTTTTCCCTTTTTGTCTACTACTGCAACCCTGGGTATGGTCATAGAAACAAGACTCTTTCTAGAAGCCTGATGAAAGGATAAAAATAATCTAAAACAGGGCCTTCATCAGATCCATTCTCAATTTACGTGCAGAAGCCTGGCAAGGAGGAGCAGTGGTGTGCCAGGGGAGATTTCTATAAAATATTGTATTACGAGAGTTAGGGGCATCTGAAATTAACTAGCATTTGCACGCTTCAGGAGGCTGGGAATTCTTCAATGAGTAAAAGTATTTTATGAAAATTCATTCTATTATTAGAGTAGCTTTGGACCAGGTTTTTGACACAAAATCATGGCAATTGCGGGATTTTGTTCTATTTGTTTTGGGGTTTTTTTTAAAGAATGTAGTAATAACTAGATTTGTCCAAAGGGATACTTTCTTTCCTTTTTCAAACCCTGAATGTGGTAGTTGAGCTCGATGTAATTGATGTTAGAATTTATAAAATAGGAGTCATGCAATATCTTCTCGGCTTACGTTTTGTTTAACTTTCCTACTGCCATTTATAATACAGTGTTATTATAAAAAATTTCTGAGATCTTTCGGAGGTCTATGCATTGAGCTGAAGTGCAAATTTACTTAAAGGTAAATACAACAAACAGCATACTGCAAATGTTCATAAATTTACACTGTGATTTTAATGGATATTTTTTGCATTAAAATTCCATTCCGTCCTAGTATTTGTGCATCAGTTATGCTCAGCAAATTAAACTGAGGTGGAATTCCTACTACAATGACCTCTCTGATCCCTGGTGATGGTCAGTGCATGCCCCAGATGTGAACAGCTAACTTCTACCTAGTGACAGTCACACTTGCTTCCACATGTATATGAATGCTTCCTGTTGTCATCAGAATTACTTTTATTCTAAAAGAAGTTGGTTCATTTGCCACTACCATGCTCCCCGCTCCCCAGATGTGAAAATAAGGTACTTCTCTCATCATTTTTGTATTGCTCTCACTCACACATATTTGGAAAGGACATTTGGCAGATCAGTGGGTTCTCTATATGCCCCTTTTGAAATATTCTCCTCCTTGGTGTTTGCAGAGCACTTTCTACAAAAGCTGGTACTGATTTACCTATGAATGCAGCTGGGACCATTGCAGCAAGGTTGGTACTTGCTATCAATTCTCATATAATGTACTTGCTTGCGAAGTAGTTGCTTTTCTTCCACAAAAGCTGTAGAGGTTTTAAGGACATCTACAGTGAACTCCTGTCAGTCTCTGAAATGCTCATGCTGATGGGCTGTGTCCATCACATGTGCAGTGGAAGAATATAAGAAAATATGGAATACATAATAAAAGAGTACATTTCTAAACCTATTGAACATGTATCATGCAGTAGTCCTGACTTAAAATGAACCTTATAAAGGAGAATTGCTGGTGTGTTTGTGTGCCTGTATGGTTAAGGCAGACTCACTTTCCTCCCTCTTGTCCCCCTTTGGCTCTGATAAGAAAACAGTCCATATTTAAAACACAGTTTGGCAGTTACAGTTGAAATGTGGACTTGTGCTGACAAACACACTTAAAAAGGTGTCAAATTGTGTTTACACTTATTTAACTGCAAATTTCTGTCTATAGAAGAATTTAAATGTTTTCAGTCAAAGTCTTCATTTCTAGCCTAGACAAGTTGGAAACACTGTCGTCTCCAAAACAAACTTTTTTTTCTATATCTGACCTACCTTTAAGACTTTCCAAATAAGCAGCTATTTGTCCTGTTTCTGGTTTCAATCAAGCCTGAAACCAACACTTTTATATTTCATAATGCTGTAACTGAAGACACTAAATTTTCTTTGTCTGTATTAAGATGAACACAGCATACTAATCTTAAGTTGCAGGGATACAAACCAGAAGTGGAGTACCCAGAAATTGTTGATACCCATGTAAATCATAATTGGCAAGGTCTGCAGCTTTTGGGTTTGCTCCAAAACTTTTAGTATTGCAAAACAAACTTCTTAGCTAGGAATCTTAAAGATGCTCAAAGAATTAAACATTTAGAGAAAGGAAAGGCTGTACAAATATTTACTTATGATTATTACTGTGGTACTTTCAGATACAGGCCTTCAAACACTTAATAGATGTACTTAACTTTAGTGGGAGTACTTCCACTGAGTCACTAGAAATATTCATCAGCCTAAAGTCAGACACAGATGTGTTTGCAGGGCTGGAACTTTATATTTTGTATGACTGGTATTAAATTCACCTTCCAACTGTAGCTTTAAAGTTCATTTCATAATGGGACTCCTGGGGAAACAAGCTTAGAATAATTTATGGTCCTGGAAAAATATTTTGAGTTCATAAATAATGTGATAGAGGATATTTTCAAACTTTTGAATAACTTTTCCATTAAGGCAGGTTTAAAGACTTGTTTAAAAGAAACATGAAGCTTGATTTAAACATCGGAATATTTTGCCACAGGGAAGGGTGTATACATTTACATTTTTATGAATTAGGTTTTGCTGAATTATCTTATTTACTGCCATCCTATCTGCATTTCCAAAGGGCTTATTTTGCAAATCACAAGAAGACAAAGTACAATTCATGCCTGAGGTGATCTCCTGTGAAAATGTATGATATATATTTTGAATCTGAAGTTTGGGTGTGCTTGCATGATATATAAGTAAGAGAATTCAGTACACTTGGGTCCCAATTATCTTTTCTTTTTGTCCTTTACATTGTTAGCAACACTGACACAAAATCTGTAGAAATCCATCAGGTCACAGTGCCACCTGCCCTGGTAGCAATGATGTGAGGAGAGCAGCACTGCACAGGACCCAGCTTCTCTGCTGAAACACAGCACTGCTCATAAAGCTGCAGTGGATGGGGAAGGGAGAGGGGGCCATAATCCCCTCACTGAGCTGTATGCAAAAACAAGATCAGATCTGGAGCTTGAAATGCGGTGCTGAAGGAGGTGCCTGAGAAAGAGAAAAAATGCAGGAAAGTGACAGTAAAGCCTTCTTTTATAGGACAGAGAATTATAGGCCAATTTTCTAGGACAGAGAATTATTTGCTGAGAGGGAGAGCAAAGCAGTGGGCTGTAGAAGTATTTGGGAAGACAGAATGTGGTGCTAACACTAAATCATCTTTTTGGGTAAAGTTGGTTGCTTTTTTCCCTCAGATGATTTCTAATTTTAGGCCTCAATTAAATTTAAACTTTAAGGAGTTTTCTATGAGGCCAAGTGGAACATCTTTGTCTAGTTCAAGACAGTATTAACAAACCTGAAAACTTACACCCAGGAAATATTTTCCCCCCACTTGAAGAAGTATTTGTGGAAAAGCCATACAATATAAGACGACAGAAAACTAACAGGCTTTTATAAAGACAGAAATGGAAAAAAAAAATTAAGACCAGAGAAGATCTTCATCATAGGTTTCATTAAATAATCCTGGGAATACTGCATAAAAAGATGATCATTCTCCACAGTATCCTCTGAGAATGCCTGGTAAGGACCACTGGAATATGCAATCTACTAAAAACAGCACAGGTGTTTTAATGCATCCAGTACATTATGGTTAGGAGGTAAGGTTTTCTAATGCTAGAAGTCAGAACAAATAAAAGTGCCAGCTGGTATAAAGAGACTAAAATTCTTGTGTTTGTCTAGAGGAGATCTCTCAGAGCAATACAGAGAGGTGACCATAAAACTTTTCTCTAGGACCTCTTCCAAAGCACAGGAAGCACTCTGAGGTCAGAAGGAATAAATTCAAAGAGGGTTAAATGCCATGCAATGCTTAGAAAATTACAGACAGTGCAGTCTAAATTAAACTAAACACTTCTCCAGCCCCTGGGGTGTCACTAAAAGGTGCAAAGATTGTTTAAAGCTACCTTGCTTTCCAAGATGCCCAAATGCTGTACCGTTGCTTTCTTATGCTGAGTATATTTCTTGGCCACATATCTAAGAGACAAAGGAACTGAACTCTATATAGACACAGATCTACTGAACATGTCGCTAACATCCTCCAAGCCATTTCATTGAAAGGATTGCAAACTTCCTCATGAATCTGCTCCAAATGCAGTCACTTGGACAATCAAACCTCTATATGCTGCATTCAGGATTTTTTTTCCTAGGAAAGGATGAGTAATGTCATGACCAGGATTTACAAAACGTGTGTCTAAATGTTTCTGTTTTAGTAAATATGGTTTTTATTTTTTTTTAATCAGTAGTTTTATGACACCCATAATAGAGTTTGTAAG
>VZRH01007747.1:160634-210774 GCA_013397555.1 Urocynchramus pylzowi | reverse complement strand
ATATATATATATACATGTCTGTATTCACAAGTACTATTTTACTTTCCAGTGACCACAACATTTATGAGAGATGAAGTTATGGACAATAACTACCGAATAAATTCGTAGCTGTTTAATGAATATTCTTGTCTTTACTAAAGTTTGAGATGCCAGAATACTTAGGTACTCTTTCCTTTGCTTTTATTTGCTTCAAGACTTTTGAAAGGTTATTATGTTGAATACTACAGAAATGGAGAGCTTATAGGGAGAGGCAATATTTTACATTAGGTCATCTACCTATTTTACATTAAACAAAACATTAAAAAAATATATATTTTGGGATCAGACTGTCTTCTTTCTCCAGGTCACTACAAGCATTGTTTTGAGCCCTACACTTTGTTTTCCATGGCAGTATAGCAGTTTTACAGAATCAGAGGAAAATTGGTACAGATTTAATGGGTGAAACTTAGTGTGAGTCACTAACCACAGACATTGCTTAGTAGCCTTATTTTCAGTGAAAGACAAGTATTGATGATTCTGCTAATATTTTCATTATCTATGACGGTGCAGAGGACTGATTTAGGTGCTCAATTCCACCAAAGAACCCAGAAAAAAATATCCAACAAAGCCCATCAGCTCAGGGCTGTGACAATATAAAGAGTTAATATAAAACTTGTGTCTGATAGACCAATGCATGAATTAGAATAAATAGAGATGTATTAATCCTTGGCAGAACAGATTAGTTTCAGGTGATTTTACCTTAAAAAGCCATGACTAGTAGGGAAACAATAGTTCAGATCAAGAGACAATTTTTTTTAACATGCACAGTGACATCTGCACATCTGCACGTATGTGCAGACTTTTTGAAGATGCAGCAGAGATAGAGGAAATTGGGAAAAGGAAGAGGAAGGAGGAAGAAAGCAAAAATGGAGATTAAGGAACGCTATGTGCTATGCCAATGAGATCAGATACAAAGCTGTCATATTTCCTGATTAAGGATTTAAAAATCCTCATTGTATGGTAAAATGCTACAATATGATTCTAATTTGTTAGGAGATACAAATAACAGCGTAGACAGATCAACAATAACACAACTAAATCATGGGTGGAAAACAACTGTAAAAAGAACGTGTCATACAAGCTAACACACTGAGACAAAATAATCTAAAACATATGGAATGCAACAGGAGGCAATAATACTAGAAATGGAAAAGGACTGTTTGTAGGGAAACAGTAATGCTGAAAGAAGTACTATAATAAAGAGAAGAGAGATTCCCCATGTCACCAGAAATGTGATATAATTACTTACACAAGAATAGAGAGTGTAAAGGGAGAATAGTGTGACAGAAAAGGGAAGAGGGTCTGATGAGGACTTGCTGCCTTCACAACCTTCCCGTGGTGTCTCTATGGGGAAGATCTACTGATCTGTCTATCAAAGAAAGAAAGGATATAAGCAGCCTAAAGAGATGAAAAACTAGAAAACTCCTTGTCTTACCTTGTTCATATAAGTGGCTCTTTGAAATCAGAAGTCAAATACTATGAGCAAGCCAGATGCAGATTAGACCTTCAAGAAGTATTTGCATGTGAAACAGATTTATTCAGGTAATGTGCTTCACTGAGTCACTGAGCTGGGACTCAGAAACACTACCAATAATATCTCCAGCTCCCTGGCTACAACATCTTGAACATGCTCATTTCTCTGCATACTTCCACTGTTTTTATTTCTTATTTAGTTTCAAAATCTTTTGAGGCAGAAACTTATTCTTGCTGTGCAGACACACCTACCCAGGGACATATTTTGGAAGGGAATTTCTAGGTACAGTTATCACATATCAATACACTTTCAAGGTAACCTTTTAAGCACGTATTCACAGTACAGGTTACTTGCCTTAACAGCATCAGTCAGGTCTAAACTCCACTCCCGTTACTTTGCTTTTTTCTGGTTTTAGTCCAGAAAAAAAAGTGAAGCGTTATCTTGAGAAGGGTTATGTTCATCTGAGAGGGAGATCTTTGGATTAGCTGGATTTGAGTAAAATATTGTAATTTCTCTACTTAGCCACAGGTGTAGCTTTCCTCTATGATATTGTGTAGTATTCTATTATCAGTTCACCATCACAAGTGAAATAGTTTGCCGGTACAAGAGCACTAGAGATAATTAGGCAGAAAGTAAACTTTCGCAGGAAAGCAGCATGAAATACTGAATCCTAAAGCAAAAGATTGCTTTGTCAGCTGAATGCACAAAGAATGAATTCCCAAAGAGCCATACAACAATGTATGAGATAACGGGAGAGAAATATTTCAGAATAGCAAGTTGAAAAATGTGTACACTAGCATGCATACTCCAAGCATTTTGGAAGATAATGTTGTCTGCAAAAGTTTATGACTTGTTTTTAAAACACTATCCTTGCATAAAATCTTTTTGTACCTTTTCTATCAAACAAGTTCATGAAATGTTATGCAATTGACCTTTACCCTTTAACACACCACTGACAGCCACCTAATCAAATGGTGGGTATGTGAAGATAGTTTTATAAAATGTATTATGCATTATTTGGTCAATGATATAAAATTAGAAAAGTCAAGATATTTTAATTACATCTTCAGTTTCAGGCGGTCTCTCTGATAGATACTTAAATACCAAGTGTAGTGGGCCACTTACTCTCCTAAATTGGAGTCATGGTGGGGCTCACCCCCTATCAGAAAACTCATTTGGTTTTAGATCCATTTTCTTCTCCTCTATTTTTGAGTGACCCCAACTGCTCACACTATTTTATTTTTTGCTGCATGAATTTTCCTCTGACCCAGCTCTCTCCATCTAAGCCAAAATATGAAGTGTCTCCACACCTTGCCTTCTAACATTTCTCATTTCTACTTACACAAAACATTTCCTAAACTGAACTGCTGGGGAGAGATTTTTCATGTAAGAAGACAGAAAGTGCATCAAAGGGCCCTGCAGTATTGTATCTGGTGGGGAGATCTATTCCAGTGCTTAATTATTTTACAGCTGGGAAATCTTCCCTTGTGTCTGACCTGAATTCCCTGCGCTGCAGTTTGAGTGCACTTTATTTTTTCTTGATTTCCAATACAGAAGAAGAACAATTTATTTCTAACCTTTCCACAGCAGTCTCTAGGTATTTAAAGACTGTTCTCACATCTCTCCTCAGTTCTCCCTTCCCTAGACTAAACAAAACTCATCCTTCAGTCTCAGAAGTCCTATTTTCTGGGCTTTTGATCATCTTTGCTGCTTTCCTCTGTTTCAAAAATATCTTAAAGAGGGCTGCCCGAGACTTAGTATAAGGCTGGAGGCGAGTTCTTACCAGAACTGAATGTGAGAGTTACAATGCATACTTTTAACTTGTCTTACTCTTTTTTGTGCATCAGTCATTATATTCAGTTTTTGATCTACTAAATCTCCTAACCATTTTGCCCAGAAAGGTCATTTAACTGTTTGTTCTGCATCTTTTAATCATGAAAATAATTATTTCAATGTTTATTACTTTGTGCTTGTCCTTACTGAAATATAATTTATTTATTAATATTTCAATATTAAAATAAAATACTTTCCCCCCTAGCATCTAAGTCACTAGTGGAAATGGTGGAAATACTGATTTAAAAGGAAAAGACCTTCCTAAACATGCTTAGCACAGTCATCTCTTTTGAAAGAGCAATGTTAATAACTATCCTTTGGGTACAGTTTTCTAACCAGTTTTCCCATTCCCGTTTATGAGATTTACTCTACCATATATCCCCAAGTTGCTTATATCATCTGAGACCAAATTAAGATAACCATGTACTATTTCTCTAGTATCCACATGGCCAATTACCGTGTTACAGAAGGAAATTAGATTAGTACTACATCACTTGCTCTTTATAAGCTCACCCTGCTATTAACTAATTACCCAGCAGCCTTCTTGTAATTACAAATATATTGTTTAAGTACCCAGTTTGATAGTTTTCTGAGAATGGAAGTTCAGTCAACCTATCTCTCTTTTAAAGAGGAACTTTATATTTCTTTTTCCATGAAACTGGGGAAAATGGCATAAGGCTGCCTTTGAGGGATCCACTCAACTCCCCTTGGTACAAGCCACAGCAGAATGAATTCCAGAGTTGGTGACAGAAGGTCACAAATAGGCAAGAGTGGTTGCACTGAAGACTTTTCAGGTGACACTGATACATGTCCAAGACACATAGAAAATACATTACAGGAAACACACTTCACTCCTTGTCTGCCCATCTAAGGCTGAACATGTTTGACATGTTCCCTATCACTATCACAAAACCGTAGAATCACTAAGATGGAAAAGACCTCTAAGATAATCAAGTCCAACCTTCTTTATAGCATTAACCCAAATAACAGGAATTTTAAGCTATATTCTACAGAGTCTGAGCACCTTTCCTAATGGGATCCTAATGAACTGGCATGTTCTGGTGCAAACCACTATGAATCTGCCCAAATGCAAGTCATTCTTCCCTGTACAGATACTCAGTCTCTCAATGCCAGCTCCCCAGCTGGCCTCATGCTGCATTATATAGGTGCTACTTGCTTTTTAGTTTATCCATTCATTTGTCCTCATCATTTTGATAACATCAGTTTCATTCTTCCTGCTGCCAACCAGCTGCCCCCTTGCCAGCCACATGAGTCTGTGCCCCTGACACACTGAAATGAGGCAGCCATGAATCACCCCTAGCAGGTATGTTCCCACCTCTTCTAAAAGCAGCTCTGGAAGTGGCTGTGAGCATGCAACAACCTGCCCATCTCTTGCCGACGTGGGTGCCTTGTGACACTTGGAAGCAGGCAGCAGCCAGCCTGCCTGGATACGCCGGCGTTGTGTTAGCTCAGGTTACACAGCAGCTTCCATGCTCCATTAGGCACGGCCCCATCATATCTGGGGCCATGTTTTCAGGTTCTCTGTCTGCACAGATAGTGAATTTGGTCATAAAAAGAGCCTCCCTGCTCTGCCCCACAGGCAGCATGGGTAGGTCTGAGGGTTTCCTTACAGCATCTGAATGTGCTGCTGTAACTCATTTGGAAGCCTGTGTATGCAAGGATTTGGGTCAGTTCATATCAAATTACTATTATGAAAGTCTGAGCAATCACAGAAACAGTCATACAGACTAATTAAAATATACACCAGATACATATTGCGATTTCAAAGAAAGTCACTAATGATCACGTTATTTTTTCTTCTACCTAAATAGTTTTCTGCTTGAACAGTTTCCAAACAATAAAACTTTTCTGATGTAAGAATGTATCTGGATCTCTGACATTTTTTAAGGGAAACATGAAGACCAGTTGCTGATTTTCTAACAGGATGCATATGTTAAATATCTACATTCTCATCTTCAGAGATGGTGCTGCAGTTATGCCAGGCTGGAGTCAGGAGGGTAATAACATAAGACCTGATACTGACAGGAGACAATAAGCAAAATCCTCCTAACATCAAACAGCTTCATAAATGACAACGAAAAAAAGGTTATGAGGAACACACTACTTATTTGAGTCCTTTGCCATCTTAAAAATTTGACTGACTGGTAGAACTTCATTACTTACACACCCAAGAATCTAAGTATGAAAATTGCAAAAGGACCTTTCAGAGTTGACTGTGCAACCAAAGAGAACTTGTGTAGAAATGAGGTGTAAAGATTTTCCATTAAGGATGGTATGTTTGGCTTCTCTCCATATGTAACAAAAACTTTTCTGTCATGTATTTTCTAGCAAGCATGTCAGAATTCACCTTTTCCTGTAGTTTTTTTGGCTACAGAGAAGTGCTCATGATGATACAAGGATAACCCAGAGTGTATAGTGAAGCAGACTTCAGTTCTTAATTGTTGCTCCTCATCCATTCCTTCAGAGATCCTCTGAGGGAATGGAATGTTTTCTGCCTTAACTTACAATTTTTACTCTCCAGTCTTGCATCATATCACAGGGAATTTTCCAGTTATTTTTGTGTTTTCTTGTCTTTCATTCCAGGCTTTCCTAATCAAAGACTTAAGTAGTCTGCAGTAAGGGCATACAATGACAAATACATGAGAAATTAATTAATATGCTTCAGCTCTCTTCTACAATTATGTGTATGTACAATATGCTCTCATTGGACTTACTCTTTCAACTTTGTGTTGACAGAAAAAAGAAATTGAACAGCTACATCTCTTAATTTGTAACCTTTGAACTGCTCAACTCTACGTTTGTATTGATGCTGTGTCCAAATATGCAGTCAAGGATTTGATTATTTGCAAAATAAAGTGATCTTTTTGAGTCCACAGAACTCCAGATTACAAGATGCTTACCTGCCTAAGGGCTGAAAGGACAGGTTTATTTCAAAATAACTCAACCCATCGTACTATAAGGTGTATTATTCTCTCATAATAGGGGGGCAAATTTAAAGGCAATGGGAAGCTTGTTTATAGGCCACTCTAACAAGAGTCATTAAATGGGAGAGACTGACACACATAACTCTATCTCTGCCATTAATCAATATGAAAGTGCACTCATAATTACAGTCTGTGAATGAACAAGGTTCCTTCAGCCATTCTGCTTCTCATGGGTTTTGGAAATGGCAAGATTTGGTTTTTTTCTAGAAATCTATACCAATATCTGTTTTACACTAATAATTTTTCATATTTTTGATTAATTTAATCACTTCTGGTGCTGCTCTGAGTTCTAGCAACACAAAGGAACAACTATCTTAGGTGAGCTTTCAAGGCTAAAACCAAATGAGTGCAGGAATCCTTCAATGGCTTCCACAACTCTGTTCTAAGGCTGTTACAGAACGTCTCTCAAACCTCATCTTGACTTTCCAGTCTTCTCAGAAGATCTCCATAGCAATGCCTATCAAATTCTTGGAAGAGAGGTAATTCAGATTCAGAAAAAAAGAGAAGAGAATGAAGGTAAAAGGCAGGATAAAACTGGCAACAATACGAGACCAATGAAGGAAAGGGCAGACAAAGACTGCATCTAGACAGAGATTCCTTTCAGCATCTGAACTCAAGTTTTGGGATTAACTATTGCAAAATCATGTCCACATCTTTTATCTTCTTACCTGGCCAACAAGATACGCACTGACAATGTTAGCAGTCCACTTCCCAGCCTTTGGTATCTCTACAGTGAATTGTTGGCATCTATTCCTGATGCTACTTTAAGAGAGAAAGGTATTATTTATGGAGTGATGTATTTTTCAATTTTCAGGTAGAAATTTCTTTTCAGAAATAATTAGACACTGCAGCATTGTTGCAGAACATAAATTGGTATGCGAATAGAGTACTTGCAAGCACATTTGGTCACAATTCATGTTGATCCTAGGCCTGAGGACACAATGTGGGAATGTGGGAAGCACTATTTCCAAGCTGTTAATTCACTGTCTGTGATCAATGGCAGCAATTATTTGCCTGTCAGACTTCTACATGAATAAAGCATGATCAGGATACACTCCCTATCCCCTTGGTTCTCTTTGTGTGCAGGATAAGAACAATGTTCTTGAGTGTTAATATAGGTTTCTCAGCTAGCCAGAACACAAGTGGGGGTTCAGAAGTCAGAAAATACTTTTACGGGGATGCAAATTTGTTTACGACATAGAGGCTGAGCTGTCAGGAGCAACTAGACATTTACTGGGCAAAGAAAAAACAGTGTTGAGGAAAGAAATGCCAGAAGTGAAGAAGGGAAGAGGAAGGGAGCACTGAAGAAAAATCTAATTCATGAATTTTCATGTGAGTAAAACAAATGACTGAAGGTGCAAGTTTCAGGGATCTATTGAGAGTTTTCCTAAAAATAGACCTAGCCTCTCTCCTTGTGCAGATTCCCAGTGGTGTAATTCCTGGTATACCACTTACCTGAGTGAAAGGCATGCTGAAGGGCTTTAAATACTTGGAAAGAAATTATTTGATGTGAGCCAAATTTTATCATTATTAGAGGAGATTAGACACTGCAGATAAAACTCATCTTTCTCCTTGACACCGTGTCCCTGGAAGTGCTCTGCAGTTGTGTCAAACTCACCCATGAGTAGCTCTATGGCCCATCATTTCCACTGATCTATGGCAGCCTTGTGGTAAAGGAACTCCACAGCCATTTCTTATCTCTCTGCCACTGACTTCTCCTGACAAAACACAAATTTCTCAGTGGTTTAGCTCCTGATGTATAATTTTAGCAAATACTCTATAATGACCAGCCCATTTAAGATGTGTTCACACAGAACACATGTAATGTTACACTTGGGGGAAACAAATTCTGACATAAACAATGTGTTTGTGAGGCAGGGAAAGTAGATTCTTAATCTTCTACTCCTGTCCAGCACCTACATTCCCCATTACCAACACAGATGATATCTGTATCTTAAATTTCATGAGAGTGCATTAGATAAAACCTGGACAAGCCTAACACATACCAGAGACTGAAGTAATGTGCACAACTATCTTGTTGGAAAAGAAAAAATAAACACAATTATCTGAATAAAACCAGGACTTGCAATACTTAGATAAGGAGGCATACCAATTTTTATTTGAATGAGTTACCAATTCAGTGCTTGTAAATCTACTTAAGCTGTCAAAACATTACATGCCATGGAATATATTATATATATTAGATGGGTCAGATTTAGGCCACTTCCTTCCCACATACAAAATCAGAGATGGTTAAGTAGGGCACAGATTTTAAGCTCGTTTATGGCCTCCCATTATCCTACTTTTAGCAATTCCTGTTGTAGGAGCCAAAAAGAGAACATAAGGAATCAGAAGGAATAATTTATATTTTTTGTTATTACTGCCTATCAGCCTGATGTTCTCTATACTTTCCTCTGACAGAAGTCCTTAAACAGCCAGGCATGATATAGAGCAGATGACTTAATCACTTGACTACATCTCTCACTCTCCAGAAGTTGCCTGAGATTCTCATGCACTTCCTGCATGTTGTTGCAGTCTCTCCACCACTCTGTCACTTCTCACACCAGAAGTATTAGCTTGACCTATCTACTGCTCTGTAATCTGCAGCCCAGCTGGCTCTTGTACACGAGGCTGGGGAAATGGGAGGAGACTAGGATGCTCTGAAGCAGATGAAAATTACATCTCAGTAGGGCTCAGAAAATAAGAATGTAAGAAGGAGCATCATTCTGCCTCCACCACTGCCTAGGAGACACTATTCAGGGAGCACATGTGCTCTTGGCCACTATCTCCCTATTACTCTGCCCATGTCCAGAGTCATTGATTTTTGAATTCCTGTTAATTTTCTTTAATATAGTATTAGACTGGTTTTTCAAGAGTTCCTAGTTCCTTGTATCCTATGCTGAAACTGTCTCCAAAATTTGTGGCAACAAATTTTGGGATGATGAAGGGTTTGGTGAGTTAGCAGATCTGCATTCACTTCATTGATTGCCTTGACATTTCCCACTGAGTATTCTCCACTCAAAGTTTAGAATTAAGTCCTTTAAGTCTCTTCTTTTAATACAAATACTTTACATCCTTAATCACTTGTCCTGCCTTTCTCTGAACCTTTTGTAACTCCACTATGACTCCTTGTGATATGAGGATCAAACATCAGACAGTGCCCAGGGTGTGTGAGGTTTTGTGCTCCAGCAGAATTATGTTTTCTGTTCTGTTCTTGACGTCCTTTCTGATGAATTTTGACTTTTTATTTCCTCTTGGCTGCTACTGTATCTTAAGTTGATGACTTCAGAGAACTGTTGGTGATGATTTCTAGCTCTTTTCCCTGAGGTATAATTGCCAATTACAAGTTCAGAATCCCATAAGCACAGTTTAGACTATTTTTTTTCCCAAGATTAATTACTTCATGTTTTTCACACTGACATTAATTTGATAGTTTTTTGTCCACTCACTCAGGTTTGTGAGCTCGTTCTGGAAAACAGGTCTACAAAGAATGCTTCCCTCAACTGCAACTGCAACATGCAATTGTGTGAAATCCCTTGTGTGACTGAAGCACCTCCAGCACACGAAGCTCTTGCAAATACCCTGCAAAGAGGCAGCTCAGTGCACAGGAATATCTATTTTCCTACCTGAACAGGCTCTCAGGTGCTGGGAAAGCAGGAAGTTGAAACACCTGCATGCTTAGCAGGGATTGTCTGTGTGACTGTATGTACATCTTGCAAGAGTGTAGAAGTGTTCTTCTAGCCATTTCTAGAATGACTAAATTGTAAAATGCTTGCCTTTGAGTGGCTATCCTTTAATCTTTAGGATCAAAAAAAAAGGGAGAATTTCCTTGACTGAACAGCTATGAGAATTTCACAGCCCAGTGAAAAATTCACCACATACCTTCTCCTTCGCTGGCTTCTAGATGCAGTGACAGTTGGTCTGTCAGCTCCTCTGACTATTCAGTTTGTTTGTTCAGTCCTTTGGGATCCATCTTTTATGTCAGGCTACTCATTTACAGGGACATCAAAAACATCAATTCCCCTGCCATGTCCATGTGGATCCAGAAAGCAGAAAGGTAAAGGAAGCATACATTACATCCCATCATGAATTTAAGCACTCTAGTGCATTATCAGGCAGGCTGATAATCACAGAGCCAGAATACATCACTGCTTTCAAAAATTCCCAATATAAGGCAGATTCAGCAATGCAAAGTAGCAAAATAAGATTTGTAACTGGTCAGGAAAGATAGGACCAAGGAATGTCAGAGACAGGAGACATGTTGGAGCCTGTAAGAATCACGTAAAGGGCTGTCAGAGTCAGAGTAGCAAACACCCTTTGGAATCCTGAATCTAGAAGCTAAAATAGCAGTACACAAACCAGTTGCTTTGATGGTCAGTGCTTTATGTGCTGCATGAACCTTGCCTCCTTTTATCCATTCTTTGTTTCCAAAGTTTGTACTGAAATTAAATGCTTCAGAAACAGATTTTGCAAGCAATCTTACAGTCTTCAGTAAAATATGTGAAAGACAACTCAATCTTCCAGTGCTCTCCTACAATATGGAAATTACTTGTTCATCATCTTCACAGAGTTAGTCTTCCATTTTAAAAAACCACCACAATAAGATTATACCATAAAAGACAGATGATACATTTTGCCTCAGGTGGCCACTCCTAGAATCCCTCTTCCAGGATGACTTAATCCATCCTCTAAATTAGCATTCCCTGGAAAAAATTACCTGTTTCCCTTTGGGTGCTGTCTCTGCATGCCAGAAGCTTTCAGTTAAACCTTTCTCAGCAGTACAGATGCCTGCTTCCAGGGCAAGGCCCCTCAGGCAAGCAGTGCCAGCCTCATACAGGACAGCAAGAGCCTAATCTTATTTCCTGACTGTGACATATGGGGAGAGGCTGAGAGAGTCGGGATTGCTTATACTGGGGAAGAGATGGCTCAGAAGGATCCTCTCAGTGTGTGTAACTATATGATGGTAGAGAGCAAAGAAGACAGAGCCAGGCTTCTCAGTGTTGTCCAGGGAAAGAACAATATTTAAATACAGGGAATTCTATTCAAACATAAGATAAAGGGCTTTTTCACTGTGAGGCTGGTGTAACGTGGGAACAGGTTGTCAAGGCAGACCGTCAAGTCTGTATCCTTGGAGACAACTGAAAACCCCATGGGACTTGGCCCTGAGCAACCTGCTTTGGTTGACCTTGTTCTGAGCAGGGAGGTTTGGATGAAACAGCTGGTGAAGCTTCCCTCCAAACTCAACCCTTCTCTGTGAACACTCACAAGCTTGCAAATATTAAACTCACTGCTTGGCTTTCTTGCAGATTTGTCGCAGGATATACAAGGGTTTGAACCCTACTCTCAGGCATGTGTGATTGGGACAGTATTTCTACCGGAAATTTCAACTCAGGAGAACAGCAATAAACTTGAAACACACAGGTACAATTTATGTTTGGACATCTTGGCTGGCTTTCCACCACAAAAAAANNTTTGAAAATCTCGGCTAGATTTCCCCAAAAAAAAAAAAAAAAAAAAAAAAGGCAAAATGCCCCAGAACCAGCATAATAGCCATGTCTCAGCTATGTAAGACCATATCTCAAGAAATAACTTGCATTTACTGCACATATATTTGCCTACAAATTTTAGTGGGCCTTGCTTAAGCCCTCTACTGAATCAGGACTAATATCCACCTATAGTAACAAGCACTTCACCTCTACAGGGTGACCTACTCAATTACACTAATACCTTTTAAGAGATTTATTCCTCTCCTGAGGTATGCATTTTCCCTGGTGTTTTAGGAAAGTCTATGACAGATATTATGATGTGTTAAGTGAACTGCTAAAGTTCCAAATAGTCCCAGATAACAAAGAACACTTTTTCTTTAATGTGCTTTAGAGGCGTAATGTAAATATATCTGGAAATTTAAGAGCACCAATTGAACTGTTTATGAAGTTGTACATGTTGGTTGTAACAATGCTCAACTGTAATTTAGTGGTCTTATTTGCAACATTTTTTGTCTTTTTAATGACTTTTTTTTATGGGACTAGGCAATTTACTGTGCTGTGCCACTGTGGGTTAGAGAATCATGCTACAAAACTGAGATGCACCTTTTGTTTTGTATGGCAGTCTGGCTTCTACAATAGTTCTAGGCAACCTTTTACACAAGTGTGTGTACAGACAACTACCAGCCTCATTCACACATCCTGAAGTAACACTGAGGGTTTAGGCCAAAAAAAAATTCCTTTGAAGGCATTTCAATAGCCTCACCAAATCCATTAACTGTTCATTTCCAGAAGAATGCAAAGATGTAACCAGAGTACGAATGCTGTTAATAAACATACCAGAGCTTACTTCTTCATCAGATAGTGCTGAAAACAGTTGTCTTTCTGACATGACCAAGGTTAGATGAGTTCACCACCTGTTGTAGAAAAATGTGGTAACTACTGAGCACGTTTTTCTAAAACAGGTGTTGAACTCCCTTGACCTTATTCACATCAGCTGGACAAATAGACAACTGCTTTTCACCAAAAAAGTCCATTTGTGTGATCCTGAGATATAGTAATTTCTGTGATTTTGAGAAAGCCCAAGAGTAAATCCTGAAATTTGCAGCTTAATTTCAATAAAGTGAAAATCAGCCCTGAATGAAAACACTTTCTCCAACCTAAACTTGAACTTTACAATTTTTTTATTGATTAGTTTATTTGATGCCTCTAACAAGGACACCAGTTCTTATTCTATTCTTTTCTTTTTTTCAGACATCTGGAAACTTATAGCTGATCTCTCCCTTAAACGTCTCCAGATACATCTGTTTTTCCACCTCAACTACTTCTGAAATCCTTGCCACCCTAACCTCTATAATACCATTCAGCCCATGGCTGACTCTAGAAGAATAATTTCTTGAATATTATATTATATTATATTATATTATATTATATTATATTATATTATATTATATATTATATCCTATCCTATCCTATCCTATCCTATTATTTATTATATTATATTTATTATCTTTCCTTACTTCATATCTTTTTCTTCCAGGAAGGGTAAGCAAATTTGTCTCATATTGTAACATATTTGAAAATCACATGTTGAGCAAAAAGACTTATCTATGTAGATATTTTCTTCTGATTTAGGTATTATTTCCTCCCAAGTTGTAAACAAGCTACCCTTTTCCAGAGGGAAAATATACTATTCTATATAGTGCCTTTCAATGAAAGTTATTACCAATGTAGCTCACAAGGCTTTACCCTTTTTTTGTAATTTTCAGATGCTTGGTTCCAAAGATGAAATAGTTACGCCTTCCATTTACAGAATACCAAGCTGTATTGAAAACAAACCCATTTTAATAGTTGTATGAAATAATGAAATAATAATATTTTAACTTGTTTTCAAATCATTAAAATTAATTAGCATTTATATTCAAGTAAGAGATTAAACAAACTGCGAAGAGTACAGCAGTGTCTAATAATATTCATATACGCATAAAAGATAGTTAAACAACAGTGTTTCCAAGATATTATAATAGAAATTTTGTTCCCAAAGCAAACAGAATTTTACTAAGATTAATTAATGATCTCTCATTTTTATTCTTCTTTTTCTGATTTTTTTATTATCCCTGCCCCTAACTAGCCCCTTGATGAGCAGAAATAAAGCAATTTTAATTTCTTTGGTTAATTTCATGAATACCCACTGTGAGCCCTATCTAAAAATTGGTTCATTCATAAAAAATATCATCATGAGCAGGGAATTACTTTTATATTTTTCAATTTAAAAAGACAATATGAAGTTAGTTCAATGTACAGGCTGTTGATTCCTAGGATTTTCAAGTTGTGTGTCTTGGGAAAAAAAAAAAATTATTTCCTCCTTTGTCTATGTTCAGCAGCAAAGGGAAGAAAACAGTCTTATAATGTATATATTGAACTGGGATTTGGGACATTGATAGAGCACGTGAAAAATAAATGTCTACGTTCTTTCAGAGGCAGCACTCATGGAATGGAAAAGATTACTAAGCCTTCCTGAAAAAAAGATATAGATATACATTATATAGATAGATAGATATAGATATAGATTTATATATAGGTATAGATATAGTTGTGGATATAAACACCTTCTGCTCTGCCCCATCTTTTTACTTTCTGGTATAAGGGCTAAGTGTTTTGGAAGGGAACTAATTTCTCCTTCCTGATACAGAACTATTTGTTCTAGAACTACTTTTACATGTAAAAGTAATTACTTTTAAGTAAAAAACCGCAAAAATATAAGTAGACTACAAAAAGAAAGGCAATGCATGTGTTAATGTGGTGGACTGTGATTTGTCAAGCGAGTGAGACTGTTATTTTCCTTCTCTTTTTCAAGCAGTTGTATGGTTTCAGATGCACAATGTGAGGCCCAGGCACATGGTGCCTTCCTCCCTGCCACAGGAGCAGGGCTGCTGAGCTGGTTCCAAAAGCTGTACTCAGAACATTCACATGTCTTGTCCTCTCTTATTCCAGGTGTGGCTTATCCTGGTTCTGTTCTTGCTACCAGACCTTCTCATTTCCAGTCCAGTGCTTGCACTTCTGAACAGCACCACCTCTTGTGATGGCACTGAGGTTAGTTAGTTCTCACATGCAGAGCACATGAGCACCTCACATGGCAAGTGCTTTAGCTGACAGTATTTGGAAGGCTTATATTTTTATGTTCCTACAAAGCCAATTTGATCTCATGTTCTATTGGGTATGATTTTGCCATGAAACTACCCGGCCTGTGTTTAACTGGGGCTGACCAGCAGAGCAATCAGCCAGGCAAGAAGTAGTCAGTGGATCTTTGTAGTAAGTAAAGCAGTTCTCACAGTAAGGCCTGTCTTGCTCCACTACAGCAGAATTCACTGATGTGTTAGTGAGGGTCTCTGCTAGATAACAGTCCTAGCCCTTGGAGGAGCTGAATCTATCCCTGACATGTCAGCATGGAGCTTTCACCAGCGAAAATAGCTCCTTTTTTCCTGAAAAAGTCATGCTTGAGACTTCTCCTCAGTATCTTGCTGAGAAGTAGTCCAGTTTCCATCCCAGTTGAAAAATTAATCAATAATTTTTTTTTTTGCCTAAAGTACTCTTACATATTCTATATAATCCATGTATTTTTTAAACGATCTGGAAAGAATGAAAACCACAGAATTCTTCCTGTCTTTAGAAATTTGTTTTTGAAGGCTTGGAAAGGGTCAGTTACCTCTGCACAGAAACTGTCTTTGTGGGTTACAGATGATGCTAAAACATGTTAAGTATCAGTAAGGCAAGGCAGCACAGTATGATCTGAAGCTCCATTACAGCTCAGAGAGTGCCAGTGACCTCTCTGTTGGGTGTTTTCTTCTCTGCAAATTGCAAAGTTGCCATCTGGACTCCATTCACCCTCTTTGTAACAGCACTACACAAATACAGATACTTTTAGGCTCAAAACTGCTCTGTGATGAAAAAGAGAGTCCTTCTGTCTTGATTCATTTAAAGGACTCCAGGGCAGCTCTCCAGCTACTCAGCAGTATGCTGGAGGTGCTGCCCTGCAGTCACATACTGTGTGAATACATGTATAAGCTTTCAAAGAAAAAGAGACTTTACTGGTAACTGAGTTATTCTTGTGTTGCCTAAGGGTAAACTTGCAGCTTTCTCCCTAGCCACCTTCTTTTTGGTCCCTGAAAATGGGCAGGATTCATGAGCCAAGAGGAACAGCATAGGGCCATAGCGTCCTTTATACCCCCCTCTTCTGTACCTGCACCACAAATTCTGAAGTTCACACATTGGTGAGTGCTTCCTCTATTCTGGACAAAGAGCAGATATGCAACAGTGTTGCAGACAATGCAACATCGGGCCTTAGGGTGCTGCACTGCTGTCAGAAGTGCGTGTGGAAGGACTACAAGTTGTGACCAGGGTTTGTCGGGCAGGACAGCCATCAGTACAACAGCAGATCACCTCACTGCTTGGCAGCCTCTTTACTGCCCCATGGTCTGAAATTACTCAGACCTGGCTTTGTGAGGCTTCATTTAATTTTCACCTTGTAACACAACATTTTCTATTTCGAATTTTCTATTACAGCATTTCTATCCAGTCGTGGGTTCTCGAGGTCCGGATTGAAGGCACTTGAGATGGTATTTCATGTTCAGACTCAGGTGTTTATTATTTCTTATCACTAAAACACCTCACAACCATGAGGTTGTTTCATTAGCAAGGCACAAAATGGCTAACTGTCTCTTATTACAAGGTCTTTTAAGACTAAACTATCCAATTAAGAACTGACACCTAGATTATTTTCCCTTTTAACCCAGTAACTTGATCCCTGGAAGCCCACAATGCGGCCTTTTCTGTCCAATTACAAAACATTACCTAAACCTATGAAGAACATAATAAGAAAGGGCGATCCCCATGAGGGAAGAATGATGAGCATCTCAAGGATATCAGAAGGCTTATTAATTACTTTATTATACTATATTACATTACACTATATTACATTACATTTTAACTGAACGAGAACTAAACTCTAACTGAACGAAATCTCGTGACTGTCTCTTGACCAAAACAGTCCAACTCCCTTGGCCCTGATAGGCCAAGGAAGCAAAACACCATCACTTTGGGTAAACAATCTCCATCTTACATTCCACTTTGGCACAACACAGGAACAGCAAATGAGATAAGAATTGCCCTGATCATTCTGTTCTCTGCTTCTCTCCCTGCTTCTCTCAGGTTCAGAAAATGTGAATCCCACAGAAGAAGAAGGAAGAAGGTAAGGAACAACCTGCCTCCGCCCTAAAACCTCCATCTTGCTTCATATTTATTTCTATATTTTAAAACCCTAAACTCTAAGTTTTCCACCCTGTGACATTACACACTTCTAACCAACTACACACCCGTAATCCCAGTGCTGTCAATCAATTTTGGAAGCTTTCTCCACAGCTTCAGGGCAAATGCAGTGTTCTCTTGTGGGTCTGTGCCTTTTAGCACAGAAAGTTCAAAATTCTCAGCATCCAGGGTTCTAACACATAGCCACAGTTTTTGTGTTAGGCTTGCACTAAGTATTTCACTAAGTACTACATTTAATGAATATCAGCTACCTTTGAATTAAAGATTTATTTAAACAGCAGGTACAAGAGTACTTTTGAAAATACAAAGAAAATAATTACTTAGAGGGGAAACAGGTAGAATTCTGTCCCAAACCAAAATAAGTGAGATGTTAAACATCTGAAACCGAGTTCTCTTGCAAATAGACAACATCAAGTGTTTGCTTTATTGCTATTACATAGAAGGCTTATAACTCAAGCCTCAGTCAGAAGCTCAGCCAGCACAAATGGTGGGCTGCAGCAATTGGATTTCTGGACGTGGAGTAGGCATTTTGGGGAGGCAAAAAACATTTTCCATCTACTAACTTTCTAAACAACTCCTGCTTCTCTAACAATTTAAGCTAATAGAGCACCTGGCCCCTACTGAGTCTCCATCTTATTAGAAACACATTGAGTCTGCCGGCTGCTTGGGAAGCCAAGAACCACATTCATCACTGGGGTATCTCATCTGACATCAGTGAGATCAGAATTTGGCTTTAATCCTCCAGAACGCACACGATTTTTACACAGGGACCATGTGAAAATTAACTTTGACTGCTACACTAATTCTACTGTATTTGGAGAAGGATGCTGAATGTTTCTCTTTGTTCAAAACTTTTCTTAACAGCATTTTATTTTGCAGCAGCAGATAGGGCTGGGCCTTCCCACCACATGCTGTCAGGAATATTGTAGCCTAGAGAATAGTCTGGCTTCTTCTCACTGAAGAATGGAAACTTGCTGTATATTATTTGATTTGTATGCTCTCATTATGTTTTGATTTTGGCTGCTGAATGGAAATAAGAGTGCAGAATAAATTTTGTTTAGTGGAAAGAAAGTTTAAAAAAAGATATAATAGAAAAGATGATTGCGTATTTACTAATTGTTTGAAACTACTTTTTTCTTAATCTAGAGATCTTCCAGAGAATCCTTTTTGTCTTTAAGAACAGCTTTGAATGAAGCAAGAACTTCTAGAAGAAAACTTTTTACAGTTAGATTTTCCTTTTTAGCTGGATTTTGGATGACAATTGGGCTTTCATTCATAAAATTAAATAGTGTTTTGTTAATTCTCTGTGGTATAAAGTGTAGGCAACGTACAACTTGTCTTCTACTCTACATCAAAAATCTGGTCTTTCTGCATTGGAACTTTCAGTCACAGACCTCATTTTGCAACACCTGATTCAGGTGTATTTAAGATGTATGCACTTTGAAGAGATGTCTCTGAAAAATTAATTTACAAACTGAACTTGGAGCTGAAAACCAAAATCATCTTAGTGCCTTGAATTCAGCTTATTTGTCACTTTCAAAAATTTAGGCTGGTACTCACAAGAAATTAAACAGGAGACTTCTATCTCCACCACAGGCTAAACCCACAAATGCTGGACATCCCTCCTTGCCAGTATTTGTGCATGTGTGTGCATGTACATATATATTACTTGGGCAAAAGTTGCTACATTTTTTATATCAAAGCTTCTCTAGCTACTCAATCATTTTTGTTGTGTCACAGATTGAGAGTGATAATTGCTGGGAGCTCTGAACATTTGACTTTTACACAATTATCATAAAATCATCTTTATGGAATATTTCTTGTGTGATAAGCTTGTCTGCAAAGTAGTTTGATGTCTTATAAATGACAGACTTTTACTTAATCTTTCTTTTCCCTTTTTTAAGAGGAAAAATTAAGGAAAATGGGGACACACTGCTAGACTTGATTAAGTTATTTAGTACAGAGTTTTAACAAACATTTTCATAAATGGCTGACTAATGACACAAAGATTTATATCCTGCACTCTAACTTGAGCTTTCTCTAATGATTTTATCTATAAATGGTTTATGGCATAGGAAAAAGTGGAATTTTCTCTGGTTTTCAGCACAAATCATGCCCAGAACATGTTCTTTGGCATCCTGAGAACCAGAATAGAACAAGAATGTGTTTCTTAGTATGAAATAATAATCTAAATTGAAGCATGTTCACCCTCTGGGGCTTCTATTCTGATTTTTAGTGATTGCCAAGTATCTATATAGATGACTGATTTGGTGAGTGTTCTACCCAGCATTCAGCAGTACAAACACTAGAAATATGTCATTGCATAATATTTAAAGATGTGATTTTAGCAATGAGACATAAACATAAATTGCAAATAAGAAAAAATGTGTTTTTACTTCATCCTCTAAAGTGTGCAACTTATTAGGAACCTCCCCATATGTGCTGTTCTACACATGGGGAAACTTAGTTAGAACAAAGCCATAAGCAATCTAAGCTTGTCTAAACGGTGTAAATCTGGAGCAACCCCCATTTCTGCCTTCTCCAGGAATTCAAGGTTTTTATGGCTTTGGAAATGGAAAACTGAGAGAACTACATGACTGAACAATTGCCTACAAAGCCTAGGGCATGCAGTTCATTAATGCCCTAAATAGAGTGCATCACACTAAATAGAGTGCATCTTACAGCTTGCTTGAAAGTACCATCCACAGGTATAAAGCCAGAATGCTTTTAAAACAAGCAAACCCAAAATTTCACTATGGGTCAAGAAATTCTTGCCATTAAAGAAGCAAGTGCTACTCAGTTGTTGAGTTAGACTGCTAGCAGGATCAACAGCCTTAGATCACAAATAATAAGAAAAAGTAAAATTTATGTCTATCTTGGAGGCCTACTCACTAAAATATATGCAAAATGTGTGAGGTTCTTATTCACAGATTTAGGATGATGCTTCTCATATCCCTTTTGCTTTTGTGGCCTATTAGCAAAAGCTCTTCTTATGACCTTGGAAAAATGAGAGGAGATCCTATATTATGGCATGGAGAAGGGGAGAGATTTCCATACATTTTTTTAGGTACTATGACAATACATTGGTTTGTATATTGTTAAATTTCAAAAGCAGAGCCCCTTTCTTACCTGAGATGAAGTACATGTTTATCTCAAGGGAATGTATAACACAGTTACTGAATAAAATCAGTGACATAAGGCTTAGCAGGTACTAGGTTTTACAGACTTAGTAAAATTATGAGATATATAAATGTTAAGAGGCTACATAAGATATATTAGAAATTTAGCATTACTATACTTTAATTTGGAAAAAAGCAAACTGTTAGTGTCTGTCAGTTGATATCTACAATTGTAGCTGCCCTAAGGTCTGATAGAAAAGAGTTTTTTTGAAAGCTAGGCCAAAAAATATTCTTTATTTGAATAATGAAAAAGGTCAGTATGCATGTATGCAGATGAGAATGCAAATGGATTTATCTTGCTTAAATTGAGTGGGAAAATGCTCAAATGAAGAGTGAAGTAATTCTGGCAATTTGATGAAAGCTTGCAGTACATAGGCAATGTCAGAGGCAATACCTTCATCAGAAATAATGCTGGATGGGTAATTGTTAAGAAATGGATATCCACAAAATTCTGGAAAAAAACAGCAAAGAAAACAGAGAATTGAAATTCTGCCATCTGCATCTGTTTATAGATGGATTGAATCTATCCAGTGCCAAAGTAGTTAGGTCTTCACGTTGCAGAGGAGCAGAGGCTACTTTATTTTCATGTTATATTATCCAATTTTAACTCTCTAAGAACACTCCTCAAGATGCTACTTCAGTGTGTAAAACACAGAACTAACTTCAGGGTTTGGAGTTTCAGGACTTCAGGGTTTGGAGTTTGCACACTTTTTGTGGAGTAACTTTTATAAACAGGGAGTCCCCTCACACTCCATTCTGCCACTCTACCTACCATCTATCCATGCCTTTCATTCACTCCACCTATTTGTTTAAAGCCAATGGTGATTTAAAGCACAAATTAAGGTTATAGAGGCAGTTGTTTAATCAGAATGCTAAACAACACTTCTTTCCCGGTTCTGCTGGCAAGATCCGCAACAGCATTTTGTGATTGTGGTGTATTTCTCATTGATTAAAAAAAAAAATTAAACCTGTTTAATTCTGAAGCCATAGGCAGCACTGGTGCTACCCAGCATCAGTTATTTGTAAACGGCCAGCAGAAAAGAAGACAAAAATTAACCTGTAAGAACAGCTGCTAAAATCCAACTTCCGCCTTCAGGAGGTGATTATTTTCAGATCCTCAGGGAGAGGTCGTCCTGTTGTCAGGCCTCTTCATCACTCCTATACACTATCCCTAAAGATTCCAGTCACATGGAGTGTACACCAACCTTGCTGCAGTGATGATGCAGTCTGACACCTCCACAAGAGAGCGCAGTCCTGCTCAGCAGGCGCAACAGAAAATTTCTGCTGCACATGACCAGGCTTTCACTGCTCCCATCTTTGTGACTAAAGGTGCTACTCATCGTGAACTATGTCTTTTTCAACTTACTTTCCTGGAGTTGTTTGATTTAAAAAGCTGGGAATATAATTTTTTTTACCAGGGAAAAAAATTATCTTAGTAAACTGAAAAAATGCTGGAAAGGAATTTGCTCCATCTTTCTCCCCTCACAGTATATATACAGAGTATTAATCTTCAGACAGGCAGAGGATGATAACTCGTGTGAGCAGGCATGCACTACAATCAACAATGATTTAATTCCATTCCAATTCTAACATTTAAAAACATTATCCCTTCCAAGTATCATTAATCTTGTTTAGGAAATACCAAATTAGTCAGTATTGCTAAAAGGTCATCGATAGAGTTTCATATTTCAGAGGAATATTCCACTCCTGTTTTTTTGTTCAGATTTGGTTGTTGGCTACCAACTTTTCAGCAGGAATGTTACAAAAAGCTTGTTCAGCACATCTCTATCTTCTAACTTGAGGCAGAAGGGAACCATCTGCAGAGCATAAAGTATCCCTGGCATGACCATGATCTTGCAGGCAGCTTCTCTCCCATCCATGAGAGAGGGAGCTGGTTTCAGTGCCTGTGATTTCCTCCCAAATTATTAGAAGTTAATGTAGGTTACACGAGTGACTGGGGTTGTTCTGGCATGTAATCTAATTAAGGTTTGATGGCTAACTGAATAATTGTGGTTCACTAAACAGTCTAGTGGGAAAAAATAAATGGGTTCCATGCCGAGAAAGAATGTGTAACAATAAGACATGATTCTTCAGTTAGGAACTCTACCTTGAGTTACCCCAGTGCGTTCAGTGTAGCTTCTTAAGGAGAGAAAGGAAAATTTTGAGCCTGTTTTCTCTCTAATCCCATTTATATTTAATATACTTTCACGCAGTTTATAGTAATTTTCTTCCATTTCTCATTTTGCAGGTTACTTTCAGTAGGTAATATTACCATGTTTGGACAGACTAGAGTAGGTGCCACACAACTTTGCTGCCCATTTTGTGGCTTCCTACAGAGTAAGTATCCTGCAGTGAATATCACATGTTTGCACAGTTGAAGGAAAAATGGATTAAACACCAAGCATGTTCATTTGTAAGTGTGGTTCTGTATATGATCAGTAGAAAACTCTGAAGATTTGAATAATTTTGTTGAGTGAAACAGGAGTGTGAGCAGTTTGTTAGTTGCTTCATGAAATGGCAGCTCTATTAAACTTATCTGAAAATGCACTGATTTCCTACAAAAATTTCTGGCACCTGTTTCAAGCTCCATTTTTTCTGGCCTGATCACAATGTTCAGAATGCAGTGGTTCACAGATAGCATCATATTTTTCTAAGTGAATACTTCAGTCAAGCTTTAACTTTCAGTCTAATTCATTACCTGTTAAAGTCAATGCAGAGAGCTTGAAAGATTTGAATGGACAGTGAATGTACAGAAATGTGAGCGAGTTCTTAGAAACACTCCCTTTAACACTGCTCTTACTTAACTTAAAAGTTGCATTTTCTCATCTTGGTCCACGATGAAGCTACTATTTAGGAAAGTTTTGCACCATTCCTAAGAAATATGTAGAAATCAAAATATACTGGCTAACCTGAAATGGAAAGTAACTTTCCTGGGGCAATGAATCCAATGGATGGTAAAATCGTAATCTGAAACAATAGAGACATCTGCCTAAATCTCTAGGCTAAAATGAAATACCTTTGTCCCCAAATGCCTTTCTAAATCAATTTCTTCATCTGTAACACTGAGGATTACATTACATAGCAAGGATTATATCATCTTTATGTCTCTGTCACCCCATATGAACATGCCAACTAATGCAGGTGGGTGATCAGGTAAGTCTGGGGAATGGTTTCCTGAAGTAGTTTATAATGAAATGGTTCTGACAAAGCAAGTGTCAGTGACTACAATTATACTACTAATGTAAGGCTGACCAGGAGGATAAAAGGAAATTTTTAATACATTTGGGTGCATTTCTATTGATCCTTTGATATAGCTGTGCACCACAGTCATCTCTTCAGGAGTTAACATGGATGCCCAGAAGAGGATTATATTTGCAGCAACATGCACTGTGGTAACTGTAGTTACTGCGCTGTTCTTGTAATTTGCAAACAGTGTACAGTTTCTTTTTCAAAAGAAAAGATTATGTCAGCAATGGATAACATCATCTCTTTCTCCTATCTTGATGGCTTAAGACAAGGAAGTTGTTTGGGGTTTTTTCTTGGCTTATTTTGTCTTTGAAGTTCTTTTTTCTTTATTTTTGCCCGTGCTCTTCATCTGCTTTAGAATATTCTTTCCTATCTGCTCTTCTTCCCTATGTCCTAATGTCTTCACATCCCTGTTTTCTTTATCATTCCCCAAATGTTTTCCTCATTCTGTGTTTCTATTTTCTTTCCATCAACAGTAAATTTGAGTCTCCAGTAAAGTCTTCCTTCCTTATCCACTCCTCATACTTAGTGATGTTTGCCTCAGTCTCTAATTTCTCATAGCTGCCCGTACTTCCTCTGTAGTGGTCTTCTATTATACTACTTCTAACATCTTTTTCATAGTCCTCTCACTCCCCTATGCCTTTTTTTTTTTTTTTTCCAGGTTCTACTGTCTTTGAATCCCTCCTTCGTATCCTAAACAGAGTGAATAGTTTCTATTCCCTGTTTTCAGTTTCATACTCCTTGGCTGACATCATTGTTTCCATGGCTTTCCTCCCTTCTTTTGATGTGCCTTAGAGCTGTCATACCTTCTCTTCCCTGCTCTTCCTCACTGTCTCTTCTGGCCCTCCATTCCTCTTTCAAAACTCTGCGTGTCACACTTTTCTCTGCATGGCTGCCATCTTCTGTCAGTTCTGGTTATGTATTGTGTGTTTTCAAAATTGGCACAATGTGGCAAATGAGATATTTTGAAGAGATTGCTGCAATTCAGTTCTGAGACCAGGCACTGGAAAGACAGCACAGCTCCTTCAGTAGGTAAGAGTGGTGCTAGATGTGACAGTTTGATTTAATGAGATGAATATGAGCACATCGCATGAATACATCCCTGTGTAGAGGGATTTTTAGAGGTGGTTTTCTTTGTCCTGAACAGTTTCATTCATGTGTCAGTATTAAAGAATTTCCTAGGCCACCAACTTTACTCCAATCCTGCAAAATTTCAAGCAGATTTGAGCCTTGTGCATGCTGAAACACTGCAATGGCTGCCCTTGCCTTTCCCATCCATGATTTGTGCTTCTGCGTGTCTGATTTTTCTCCAGGCTTTTGAACCCAAAGTTGACAGATTTCTAGAACCAATTTTTACACTCTTAGTTCTGACAACCAGTTTTTTTTCTTGCAGTCACTAACTAAAGAAATTCAAGGAATGTTGAACCCTCGGTGAAGCATCACAATCCAATTTTAAAAGCAATGACAATCTGATGGCAGAGCATCCTTTCATTTTATATTAAAGACTACAGTGTAGCAACATGTACATCAAATTCTGCTCTGATCAGCCAGCCTCAGCCTGTCTGTTTTCCTGCCTTATGGCAGCAGCGGTCTTCAATGTATTTAAATACAATATACCTAATTCTGAATAACAGTATGGAGAGAATAATTCTGTTTCTCTTCTTTGAGTAAGGTATTTCCCCAGTGACAGATCAGTGGAGCTTCCATAAAGAGAAATCCAAGTGTGTGTGTGTGGGCTAAGCTGAAGATTTCCTTTTATCAGTTCATAAGGACAACATATTCCAACATATCTAGCAAAAAGCTGGAATGTTCACACAAAGGCTTGGAAACGCTGTCATCACTGAGTGGAATTAGCCACAAACTGCAGTTAGCGAAACAGTTGCTTGGGTTTTGTGTCCTTTAAATATATTTAACACAACCTGCCACTGAAAAAAACTGGATTTCAGTTATCCTAACAAGAGAGAGTTTTCTCAGCTGAAGGGAGCTTTAAAAGGTGAAGCATTTCCCTGCTGCTCATGATTGCCAGAACTGTTCTTTCCTGAAGCTGCTGCTGGCTGTAGTTCCTGTTGTAACAGATCTGTGAAGCATATTATGAGAAGAAAGGTCAGATAAGCACTGATACATTTTTCTAGTGTGCTTGAATGTATCAGTAATAACCATGAGATTGTAACCTGGTGAGCTGGACTTTGTGCAGCTGCCAGATACAGGAAAGTTTCTTCTGTTCGACTTGAGTTTCATTTCATTCTTCTCTCTAGTTTCTAATAAAATCAACACTGCTTTCTTTAGCATAATCTTGTTTCACCAGTTGTTACAGAAGCAGGCTGCTTCAATGCTCTAAATGAACTTCTGACCTCTGGGGGTGATAGCAGGGAGGTAAAAGATACTTGGCCTGTAGGACTTTGCAGCAGATATGAAGCCAGGATACCTCCAAGATGCTGGTGATAGTACACAAAGCAAGTCAAAAAAAGGGAGGGCTATGTCAGCCACAGGACCAAATACCAACAGGTGTCAAGAAGAATTCTCTTTCACAGTGTCAATATTCTTGGTTTACTTTGTAAAAACATTTGCCCTCTGCTGTCCTACAAACAGCAATATTAAAAACACATTTTCAAATTATATAAAGAATCACAGCCAGAGGTGTTTATTCAATAAAATGTATTTCATTTAATCTGGACACACGAAATGAGGACAGATGTCTTATTGAAAAAGCTTCTAAAGAATCAGTCCATGATAGTGCATAGAAAAATATGGAACTTCATTAGGACAGTAGTCTCAAGTTTTCCTTAATGAGGTGTATTTGGCCACTGCCATGGGTTTACATGGTGTTTAACCAGGTGTTAAACATGTGAAAAATTTAACTTCAATCTTTCCACAGAAACTTTGCCAAACAAAGATTTAAAGAAGCACAATAAATGAAGTTCAAGATTATTAGTCCTGTTTCATTTAGCCCTTTATTTCATTCTGAGCCTGTTTCTCCCTTTTGTGTGTGTTTTAGTGTCAGGTCTGGGAAACACTATGGATTTTCATTTGTATATGGGAACGTCAACATTATAAAAAATTGTCATTTCCTGAATAAGCTAGAGACCTGGAGGGCAGCAGGCTTCCAGATCTTGGAAAGCACACGTGTCATTCCATTTATATTACTTTAGCTTTAATGTCCCAGTTTCAAACCTCAAATCACTCTGGAGTCCAGAATGTGGAGGCCTGAATTATTCAAAATTACTGAAACACCATTCAAACAGCTTTTTTCTATCAGTAGATGTTTTGGCATGAGAATTGGGAGCACAGCTTTAAGTGAAGGAAATTCAGCCCCTGAATTCCTCCCCAGTAACCAAAGGACACGGACACTTTTATTCCCTTCCATGGGAATTCCACCAGAAACTACAGACAGTGCTAGTCAGAGAAGTTCAAAATTGTAAGTAAGATTTCTCCAAACTGTGAGCTTTTAAAATTAAAATCTTTTTTACATATTGCATGTTATTTACATTCAGAGATCCTACCTACAAATGAAAGGTATTTCTTCTGTACAGCTTGAGAAGTGAATTTAAAGTGATGTAAACAAAATTTATGACTTCTGAGCACATAATTTTTTTCAATTTCTAATGTATTATTTATTTTGGGAACAACAACCTGAAAAGGTGTTCTGAATTTCACTGTCTGTAAGTAAAACTTGGGACAAATACCTTTTGTTTTCAGTCTTGCAAAGGATAGAGTGACAAGTTAAAACCAGAGTTCTTATATGTCCAAGTGGCAAAAGCGACCAAGGACACCACTGAGTAAGATTTGAGAAAATAAAGGATTTTTAGATGGGAGATGATTCTTCAGCTTTCTGCTAAAGTGCATAAATTTACATCTTTTGCTATCTCTATTCAGAACAGCTTCGTTTTAAGGCATTTGAATATCTAAATGTAGGGTGTCATTTCCTAAGATAGTCCTGGTCTTGTGTGCTCACCCACAGTGAAATCAGCCCTTGGAAACTGTAAGAGACAGCTAGAAAATTCTTTAAACCCAACACAGTACTGAAGAATGTGACCACATTTACTAGAGAGAAACTAGGCTTCCCCCAGGTAAGGGTCCTGCTCAAGCCATGAACAGAAGACAACCTCTATCCCTGCCCCATGTAAAGCCAGCTCTGTCTCTACAGCCATCGTGGTACACCCACAGAAGAGCCTTCCATACACATGATTAGAAAGCCTAATCTCAAGGCCTTCCCTCCTCTTTGCTTTTACAAGTTAGATCTTCAGTTCATCTGTAGAAAACCTGACCCTTAATGCCTCTCAAGCTAATACAGAAAGCATTTATATTTGGGCTGCAGCATAACTGCAGGAGTGTCCAACAAAATATGCCAGTAGAAATCCATTCATATTTCCTATTTTAACAGTCTGTAATTTGAGTGTTTGTTCTCTCAAGTGCCTTCAAATTATGCCAATTTCTAGAGATTAGAGTCTAGGCTAAGTATTCTCCATGAACAGATAATATAGTGAATCTCTATTTTACTTGGAATAAGGTATATATTTGAACTGATTGTTCATTGCCTGAAAGAGCTATTCAGCTGGCTATAAAAATTGTGGTTTTGACATGGGAATGTTCCTGTGGCATTGTTTTACATAGCAGTGGCTGAATCTGAAATTTTAGATTCTCTTTGGACACTTCAACTGTGATGTGGTTTGAACTGGAGTACCCAAGGCTCTCTTTGATTTCCAACCAAGGGAGAAGTAAAATATTACTGCGTGTTTTTGATGTCCAAAGAAGTCTACATTACTTTCTATATAGGATCATCTTGCTATGTTACAGGTACTCTTCCTTCCTGGAAAGTAATGATGAATAATTGATATTTCTGCTGCAGGAAACTGAATTAAAGGGGTCAAGTTTATAAACTTGAACTTAGTCAAAATCACTCACTGGAAAATGTTTCTGTTTGCATACAGAGTGGTGACTAAGTTGGTAAAAGTCTCTTAATAATCTGGTGTTTCATATACTGACTCAAACCAGAATCATGGGAATATCCCAAGACCTCCTCAGTTTCAGGCAATGCAGCTTAGGAATTAGGTAAGGAAAAATGCATCGTGGGTGCTGAGTCCCATATACAACCCAAGTGTACTTACAATAAGTAAAAGTCCTTGAAAAATGTAGATGAAATGGGGAAGTATTACAAAAGGAAGTTTATGCACGTGGGTGGATTATTGCATTCCTAACAATATAATGATGTCTCCTGACAGAAGAAAGATATTAATGAAATTAGCTGCTTCATGTACATGACCATATAGAACTAGAAAAAACACTGAGGAAGCACACATAACAAAAGACTCCAGATGTCATTATTTAATTTTTTTGATAAATAGATATGTTTCTGATTCAGGGAGACTGATGTGGTGCAACTGCTGCTGCTGATTAAGTTCACAAGGCACTGAGCACTTTTCAGACCATCTTATTTACTATTAATTGTTAAAAAAATTAGCTTAATTTCAGCTAGTGGGGAAGTTGAAATTAGTTGAATTAGCTTTCATCTCACGTATAGTTGGAGCTTTATATTAAAGGAATTTCTGATGTATACTTTTTGCTGAGTTTTTACATTTATAATGAATCAGATATTTTTTAATCATGCATGAGCAACAGCTGCAAAAAGGATGATTTGAGCTTTTCAGAGTACACTACGAAAAATATGGAACTGCTAAAATCCATTCCTGACTATTCTTAGATGAATTGAGGCAAAGCTTCTCTTGGAGTTTTGCTTGAATGTGTGCTACGGGATTTGGTCTAGTTTTGCCTGTCTTCAGTAAAAACAACAGTGCAACTGGTCTGTTCTTTGCTTTTCACAACACAAGTGGTCCCTTGAAACAAAGATCTACACTGTCAGCTTCAGTATGCTGTATGAATTAGTATTGACTGTTACTCTGCTTAGTCAAGAACATTATAAAAAGAAAATTCCAGATAGATGGAAAAAAAGAAGAGACTTAGGAATGAAAAGATTCAGTTGTTTAAAAATAGGTTGGGTCCTATGTGACTATTTTTAAAAAGCTGTAACAGTAATACTTTAAAAACTAAAATAGCTCTACTGTGCAATTTTTGCTTTATTCTGACAGAATGGTGTTGTGTTGAATTTCAAGGCTGACCCTGGAAAGCATCTTAGGTGGCAAAGCAAAGATCAAGGCGAACGTAAAATTTTTCTAATTTATATCTCTCCAATCCTTTCAGAGTCTGGAGCCAAGATGAAGTCTGACTGGATTTAAGGTATTATTTTCCCACATATGTCTCATGAAGAAATGTTCTTGGAACTAAGAAGAACATAGAAGAAAAATCCCTTATTCTTTTTGGCTTAGTGTAAAATGTCCATGTGTGAAGTGTAACTCTGGTGAGGCTTTTCAAAATCTCTTGTTTCAGACAGATCCTCATGACCGTGGCAGGTATCCTTAAACATAAGGATATAACATAAGCGAAACTGCTCTCAGCAAATGACCCTCTTCTCCAAGATCACATGAATACCACTGTGCCATGCTGAAAGAAGGAAGTGAGGTTATATTTCACTTAAGGACAGAATGAAAGCTGGAACTGGTTTCATATTTTCCCCCATGTTTTCTTTTCCACTCTCAGTCATATCTGTATGGCTGATGGTTAACAGGGTGCTTTGCTCCTATGTGAGGAAGCATTTGTTATTGCTTGCTCGCTATTTTCCGTAGCAACAAAATGTCTCTGTTTAAGATCCAGTGGAGATGAGCAAACAGAAAAGCCTTTAAGAAGCAGTTTGTAAAAGAAGCTAAATTAAACTTAACTCTTTCACTTTAACTGTGCAGTCAGTATTTATTCTGGTATTAAAAAATATCTTATCAAGGGTCAGAGTGCCCTCAATCTTTAAGCTCAAGAATGGACATTTTGGGTCAGATCCACTGTCTCCTGAGCACAGAAAGCCATCTCTGCCAGCACAGGGTAGTAGACTCTAGGGTAGTAGACTACAGGGTAGACTAGTAGACTACAGGGTAGTAGACTCCTACAGGAGAACACAAAAGCAGGAAAGACATGACATGATAAATGCCCTACTATACTCTTTTCCTCCTTTCTGCCCCAACTTCCTTCAAGCTGCAACTGAGAAACTATCTTGACTAAAAAAGATGTCTGTGTTTTTAAATGCGAGTGTGTAAAAAGCAATTAGATTGAAAATAATTTTATCCTTTACTTACTCTATAAATGACAAAAGACAAATCACAGTCTCTGTGTTTGGTTACAACCTGCCCTCATGGAACATGTAAAAAAACAGACACAAATCTAAGATGGGAATCAGAGGCTATTCAAAAGGTCCAAATAATTTACTGAGCCTTTTAAAGCCACAAAATGAATATAAAGTACATAGCATTAAAACATCTATATTGAAGACATCATCTAGTTTCCAAATAACTAGAAGATCAAGTGAATTGTAAATTAAGACTCATGTCAGGCTGCAAAAGATGAAGTATCCTGGAGGCATACTCAGTACATGGAAAAGGGTACAAAAGCATGGCTAAGGATACACACAGCAAATGGTTTGTGCCCTGCCCATAAACTGAAGTATGTACAGGACTTTGTGCACAGGTGCTGCTCTTGCAGCAACATTTGGTAGAAACAGCAGCCATTTACAACCTGCCTTTCTTTAGAATCCTTTTCCCTACCATATGCATTACCTGCTTGGTGATAGCAATAGTAGCTGAGAACTTGAGCCAGGTAAAGAGCACTATCTGCACAGCATTTCCTGCAAAGGACTTGGAATTCAACAGCCCTTTCACCAGCACTGCCAACTCTCATAGCTTTTATGGTAAAACCTTCCAAATATGAAGGGTGCTTCCAGCCCTAAGTCCCAGAGTAATTTCCTATATTGTATTAACTGCACTTTTACCTTCCTTTCCCTTATGTTTGTCCATTATGACTGCAGAGAAAACCTTGAAAACACATACACTAAAGCCCGTGAATGCCACAAATGAAAATAATTACCAATTTTTAGCTCCCATGACTACCAACCCAATCCAGTTTGCATGAGCCTTGTTCAGGCAGGCCTGCCAGCACCTCAGAGGGCAATGACTCTCCATCAACCTGGTATTTTTCTGCACAGTCTGTCCAGACAAGGGTGCTGTCACTACTTGAAAAACAGCAAATGTCCTAAAGTAGTCATGTTCTCACTCTTTAATTTAGAAAAGTTAAAAATTGCTTTGAAATAACGCTTAAAATAAATGTTAGCTAATCTCTGTTTGCTCACCAGTTGCTCCTGGGTTTATGATGTTCATTTTTCATTTAACAGAGATAGATTTGGATTTCAAGTATGATGGTCTGATATTTCTACTTTTAAAAATCATTACAAAACATATGGAGGGGGTTTGTAAATACCAGTGAAACATGCACTGTGAGAGCAGCAGTGCTCTGCAGCAAAGGGCACTGAGTACATTAGGATCCAAGGAAGGGTAAAAACTTCAGTCCATAAATAACACCCTATCTTTTTCTCATCTCAACTGGCATGAGAACTCTATTGTCTCTCATTTCTGGTTTTAGTCAACTTTATTTTCATGGTTTGTTTCACCACTAGACCCACAGAGTTGAATAGCGGCCATTTTACACATGACTTAGAGCTACTGTACTGTATCAAAGTATCTGTGTAGGATATTATAATTAGGATTTTTCCTCTGCTGCAACAAAACTGTAGTTATAGACAGTTTTAAATATGCCCAGTGATTTATGAAAATATCAAGTGACAGTGAATGATAATATAGGTTTTTTTACCTCAAAATCATCAAGTTCGTGGAAAAAACAGACTGACAAAAAAAAAAGTAGTAGCACACATAAGAGAGTAGGGAAGAAATAAAAAATGTCCAGGAATGCACATCTTCAACTTAAGCGTGCAATAGCAACAGAACAAAAGCAAGAAGATCCACAGAAATCCACACTGCAATTTGTGTAAATAATTTCTATTTTCCATATCCAACCCAACAGTCTTTCTGTAACAGCTACATGTATAGCATGGGATGGTTTTGGAGTCACTTACGTTATACAACTATGTGCTTCTTGTACTAACTCCTATTTTTTTACCCAGCAGGTAAACATGATAAACACAAGATAAATGTAACCACCTAAACTCTGAATCAATTCTCAAAGTTTCTTTATGTGTGGCTGGAATCTATCATCAAAATCCAGACCCACTGCCCAAGTCCCTCGGATCCTGTGTGAGGCTAGGGCTGCCAGCTTTACCACCCATGTGGCCTGAGCACCCTTCACATCTCATGTATCCTTTCGCAGACCTGATGTGCACGTGCACAGGAATTTTGGCTTTTTGCCACATGGTAAAACACAGCTTCCCACCGCTGGCACACCTCAGCCAGGCCCTGGGGCTGCACCCACAGGGATGCAGCACGGCAGTGGGCTCCTGCCTAGGCACCTCAGCTGGGCTCAGGGGGTGTCAGTGCCAAGCAGGCCATACCGGAGCTCCTGGTGGCACACAGGACATGCCACAGCTTCTGGTGGCACGTAGGACATGCCACAGCTCCTGGTGCCATGCAGGCCATGCCAGAGCTCCCGAGCCTGCCCGGACACCCAGGTGCCACAGTGGGACCTGGTGCTTTGGCCCCATGAGCTATGCGGCAGCCGTGCACCAAGGCGTGGGCAGACAACGCTCAAAAGCAAATGAAGGAAAGAATGGAAATTCAAATTAATAAGTTAAAAAACCCCCAAACCCTCAAACCTTTACAATATTCTTACCGCTGTGTGGGGGGCTGCTCTGGAGCTGCCTCTTCTGCTTCGCCTTGGGAAGGGGTTACAACAGGGCCCTCACAGAAAGAGCGGGAACCTTGAGGGACACCCTCAGCTCTTCCTATCTCCTTGCTTCACACAGCCCTGGCTTCTCTGGGCTCCCACCATGCTGCTGCCTTCTGGATCATGACAGGTCCTTCCATTTCAAGGTATTACATGTGTATTTTACATTCTGATTAAAAATGAAGAGTATGTTTTCAAAAGCGCAGCCGGTTGATCTATAGCTCAGTGCTGCCAAGGCGGGGCGTGTGTTCACCTGCCTCCTCCCCCCTCCTCAGCAGCACGCTGGTCCTAACAATTGCCAGAGCTCTTCTTATGTGCCAACTCCATTACCTGAAAAACACACAATGAAAAATTAAATTGTTCTCTGCCATTCTAGAATTAAATTAGATCACAGCAGGGCCCAAAGTGTGCCAGAGCACGTGTAAGAAAGGAGGTGTGCAGCCAACAGGACAAGTGGGAAGAGGATGAAGAGATCGTCTCCTCTCAGTTTATTGAATCTCAGTCTTCGTTCTGCTTTGACTCTGAAACCCTGCCATATCAGCCTGGCATTGTCAGGCCTTCCCCCTCAGTCACTACTGTGTGCCAACCAAGTACTGCTGACATTTTGGAACCTGGCTCAAGCATCCATTACTGTGCCTCTCCCTTCTCACAAGGGCTACCAACAATGAGCTTTCTCCTCTATAAGACAAAAAAAAAGTTCCTAGGACAGGAATTATTTTTATAATATTTAGGAACTGATTTTACCGTTATGCTACAATGGCTTAAATGCAGCCTGAGCCTCTTTTGTGAATCAAAAACTAGAACCTGCCACAGAGCCTAGATGTGCACATCCCCAAGGTTTTGTTACAAGAAACATCCTTTTGGAGAGGAATGTTAGCTTCCCTTGTACAAGACAACACACTGATACAAATGTCTGTAACTTTTCTAGTGTGGAATGTGAATATTTTTCTTTAAAATCACTCAAAAACCATAAGGGAAACGCTGTGCAGGAGAAAGCATTATAACTTACATATGGATTAATCTAATAGAATGTTTATATTGGCATAGTATCAGAAAGCTCTTTTGGGTGTGATAAAATTTAGCAACTAATTCAGCCTATCTTTTTATGCCTTTCCTGGAAAATTGGAGAGAGCAGATACATTGCCTTTTAGCATTGCTCTTATCCTTCTTCCCACCCCACAGACAGAATGGGTTTTATCAGCACTAAAAGCAGATTGAAGAGTTTCTACTATAGAGGCATAGGGATAGCAAAATGCAGTGGCTGAAATTTAAATCAGCAAATTTACAACAGGAAATAAAATACATTTTTAACACTGAGGTATGTAACTACTGGAGCAGTTTACCACAGGCATGTAAAACTCAGCATGTTTTGCACTCCTTAAATTTCAGCTGGTTGTCTCTATAAAAAATATTTTCTTCTGAAGTTTTTGGAGTAACTGTGGAAATTGCCAGATAGGTTAGGCAGGAGGTCAAGTCAGGCCAGACCATTATAACCATCCCTTTTTACCACAAACTATCCTCTGTACCTAACAAGCCATAGGCTGATTGCCTTGAATGACTGAAAACCCATATGTTTTTTAACAAGCTGACTTGAAATCTGAAGCTGGAGTGTGCATTCCCTGATTCCACTGAAGAGCAGATGCCTGAAGCAGCCTGCAGAAAACTGTGAATTTGGGATAAATTCTGCAGCTGAGGCCAAATACATTTAGTTCACCTTACATGACTATGGATTTTGCAGAAAGAAATCAGCCCACACTAATGCAAGTACTATACAGTCATAAATATTTTGCTTTCCAGTTTCATTTAATATTGGCCACTTCCAAAAGAGTATTTGGAAAATCTTTTTTTGCCTCTGTTGGCAATTTCCCCAAACAGCAAAGACAGAGATGTCATTGATTTTAATTTCACTAATCGCATTCATTGTAATTATCCACTGTCAGAGTCAATGTTACCCATAAAAAGAGAATTGAAACATAAATTAAAAAGACCTGACAAGTGTCAAGTCCTATTACCAGTTGCCTTGAATAGCTGCACCTGATGTGGGATATTTCTTTTTGTCTAATAAATAGAAATAAATGTTCAAAGGGAAAATTTAATAAAACAGAAATAAGAATATATAATAAGTAATGTTTAATATGTAAACATCAATATATAATGTAAAACTATACAAGATCACTTAGCAACAGTAATGGAATTAAATCAATATTCTGGCATCAGCACTACGTATTTCAGGACTACAAGTTTTGCTATTTTCCAGACTCTTCCACCTTATAGCTGCCCATTAATTACCTTCATTTGTCAGCTGGTAGTACAAACAGGGTACAAATGTTTAGTCTGCTGCTTGTGTTAATATCTAGGAGTTGCAGTAGACAGAAGGTTTCCAGAACTCCTCTGTATAATCACCCTATGAAATTGCTTAGCTCTGATGTTTGTTAGCACTATTAGCATGTTTTTTTTCTCTTCAAATAAAGTAACAGATGAAAATGACTCAAGTCAATACTAGCTTGTTTGCATTCTTAACAAAACCATTTAGTGCAGAGCAGTGATTCCACCTCAATATCTGTTTTAGATGTTCTAACTTACAAGGTGCATTTGAACGTGCAATTTTAGGGCCAGAATGATTTACACAGTGGAAGATTTGCAAAAGCTGCCTTGTGTTCCCACCTCATGAATAGCAGCGTAGGCAGAAATGGAGGTAAAAGCAGGTCCATAAACTAGACTGCTCTGTTGGTCTTCTCAGGCTGTGAAGCAAGAGCATATTGAGACAAGAAGCACATTGAATGTTACTGCTCTGCTCCCACCAAGGGAAACAAACTTGATCCTAGGCATTGGCTCCCTCAGTCACTCGGTGGGGCAGAAAGCAAACCAGAGTATAAACATCTATATGCTCATGAGCTTTCCATCAAGCCTGGCATTGGATCAGACTTCCTCATTGCTATGTAAACCAGCCAGTGCAAAGCATCATCAAAACTGGAGATAGCATATTGTGCCATTCCTTTTCTGAAGTACCCATTTATTAGCAGCAGACACTCCAACATTGAGGGAAATCCTAACAAAAGGCATCAGCAAGGACCCTTCTTCTAAACTTCTAATGACACCTAGTTAGGAGGTACCTTCAGCCTGCTTGGTCTCTCAGCCAGGACTGTAACCCTGTCAGCATTCCTTGGACTGGGGCTTTTCTACAAGCAGCATCATCAACCACTTTTAGTGCTACTTCTTATTTTCACCAGCTGGAAGCTAACCAAATAGATACAGGTGAGATTCAGCCCTGCTCCTTAAAAGGCTTTCCCAGGGCATGGCAGTGTGACTATTTTGATTTTACATGTGCTTTCTCAGGCTCTTTTTACACGGCAGCTGCAAAACAATAAACAAAACAAACCAAAAAAAAAAAAAAACAAAAAAAAAACTGGGAAAAAAAAGTGGAAATTCAATGACCTAGTAAATTTTTCCACATAAAAGCCAGTACCAAACCTGGCATATTGACCTAGTTCCTCATGTTGCAGTAGGCTGGTGTGGTTGTAACAGGCAGACATGCCAGGTACCCTAATCTTGCAATGTTTTACAAATGTCACCTAGTATCAATAGTTAATATTTTCAGGACTGGTCTTGAAGTCAGGTCCAATAAAACTATGGGTCTTCACAGAAGAGAGAATGTAAGTGGCCTTTTCTGTCTGTCCATGTGGAAGTACCTACTTCATCTTGTTTATGACAACTCCTGAAGACAAGCAATAACGCCAGTTTACTTGTCTCTATACATCAAAGGAAAATGATGAAGATTTTTGTCTTCAGTGCTGTTGCATCTGGCTCTTGCAGAGGCAGTCAGAAGGTTTATACAGCTGAGCTTTCCTCAGTCATTTTATACGTATTCTTTTTGTCAATATAAACACAGATCAAGGCTAAAATGCTTTACAAATGAAGCTAGAGACAAAAGAGGGCAGCTGGTCCCCAGAGGGAGGGTTTGAGCCTCCAGGTCAGACAGACGGAGAAATTTTCTTTTTGTGTCTCAAAGGTTGTTGCTAAGGCGACCGGTTTTTCTTCAATGAGGCTGTGGGATGGACTAGTTGACATACATGCAATATTTCTGCTACTAAGAAAAAAAGAAGCACAAGCTGTGAAGTCTTTATTGGGATAGAGGACAGAAAGCCAATTCCAAGGGTCTTTTTAACTACTGTACTTGTTCCTACTGACAAAAGTTGGTAACTTGCTATTTGTCTCCTTTCCTTTGCAGTCAACTTCATTTCAGATGAGAAGGAAAGTGTCGCTGTGAATGGCAAGATGAGACCTTAATACCAGCAGAAAACCAAGGTAAGCACAAACTTTCCCAGGGACAAACTCTCTAGATAGGTACAGTCCTTCTTTACAAGTTCAGGAGGTAATCATTCCAAACTTAGTTCCATCTGTATACTCTCTATCAGTATGCTTTTACAATGACAGGAGGTAGTGCAAATGAACATGGGCTCGTTTCCCCCAGACAGTGCTCCTGTCTTACTGAATAGTTTCAACGGTGCTTTTAAGTAGCAGAAGTATTTGGCTTGGTTTAGAGCTTAACATTTCTATTTTTACATATAACCTTCCAGCATTCTCAGTCTTGATTTTATTGTTTCATGTTGACATTTGTATCAATAGATTTGACATTCACATCAGTTGTACGACTGAGGTTGCAGGACCTCTATTGTCCAATCTATTTTTTCCCTGTGATGATCTTTCTATGAGATAAATTAATCTAGATGAACATTTCCTAAAAAGGAAAACAGAGGAGTTTCCACTGCAGCACTATTGAGAATTAAAAGGTCATTCAAATCTGATATACTTTTTAAACTTTTACTATTCTTATTGCTCTGATTAGAAGAGGACTGTTTCACCAAAATAGTTATATTCAGGAAAGGCTGTTGGGTGGACACCCAACCCGTATGTAAGTGCTGAAATGCCTAACACAGCTTCTCAAATAAGTTCTACTTGAATAAGCATGTTCACCTGCACTAAGGAAATTCTGTCAAAGTTTGTAGCAGTAAAACTACTGTAGATAAGGCTCCCCTAGCAATCTATGGCTCATCTGGGAATAATAAACCATCAGCCCTTCCCCTGTTCCCTGAACCTAACTTTACAAAAGAGGTGTAAAATACCAAGGAAGGGCATGCAGGTTTTATCAATGGGTTTCATTCTCCTACCAGGTGAAGTGAGACTCCCTTTCCCACTAACAATGGTGTGTTATTTCCTTCATTTGGCTTTGGTCCTTTAAATTTCGACACACTTTTTGGTTTTAACCTTTAAAATATTATCTCCATCAGTAATATAAAGTGGCTTACAATATACACTTGAACAGCACAGATCTTTCACATTGAAGGAAAATGCAAGCATGTGAAGCAGGCAGATGGCAAAAGAGGATGGATGAACTTTTCAGTTCATTTAAGCTCTTTTATTTCACCCTAATAGACACATTGATTCTCAGTCTACAGGGAGCTAAATGTAAAAATGGAATACAGCAAGACCACGTAGAGCCAATGTATTTCATTTCAATGCTTGTTGATTTATAGTTCTCTAAACAGAGATTAACAAAACTAATCTAAATAACCAATTAATTCAATTATACAAATATATATACATATATGTTTTACATGTATTAATACATTTTTCATGTATTTACATTTACATTTACATGTATTTACATCTATTTACTGATTATATTTGAAGAATTTAAGCATTATTACCTTTGAATTACACAGGAGGCATAAACTGTTTGGTTCCTTGATGGTCTTTTGCTTCATCCTTTTATGCTTGGAAGAATGAAAGCCTAAATATTAAAGATGTGCTAAGAAGGGTGTCAAACTGTGGAAAATGTGTCAGTACCAGCTACTATTCCTACTGCTGAGAGGGAGCGGGTTCCAAAGAAGGCAGGTGAGTGAGAGCTTGTGACAGATGGAGAAAAGTAAGGCTTATTTAGTGTGGGGCTGGCTGTTTTCCTATGGTTAAAAACTGAAGAAAGAACACCTGGAAAAACTCTTGAAGTGGCCTAATGTGCCAGAAATTACATGTCTTTTGTAAAATAAAAGGTAATTTTGTTGTTGTTGTCGTTACTTTTTATTTTGGGGGGAAATATAATAATGTTCTGCAATGTATTGTATTTTTATGGAGCATTGTTTCATAAAATCATCACCTCCTCGATGCTGAGCTAGTAGGAAAGAATGGATTTCATTGTAATGTCACTTAGATCTATCACTAATCAACTCTAGTTTCTTCTCACGTAATTACTCATCTCATCCTCATCTATTTATATCTTAGAAATACTTGGTTTATTTTTCCCACTCAGAAGGAATGCAACTAGAACAAATTGAAAACAAAAGGAAAAACCCGAAGTTGCTTCAAAATGAGTGAGCATGGAGTTATTCCTCTGAAACCACTTTTAGCTCTTGATAAATTATTAACACTTAAAAAAGAAAATGCCTAAATCATCAGAGATTTAACTGCTGAACCTTTTTTTATGCTGAACCTTTTTTTCCTTTTTAAAGGTTTATAGAGAAAACACTGCTTTGTTCATAGTGCATTAATTCTTACTGCCTTGTAGAAATTATTTTGGAAGGTGTCATGTTTTAAATAGGAGTTTCCTGTAATTTTTCTGCATTACTTCTTTGCTTGTGGGACTAAGCTTACAGTCAGTAATATACAACAACTTCAATTCTTTCAAAGCTGATGTGTTTTACACCCTGAATATGTTGTTCAGTTTCTCTGACAGCTTCTCTGGAGAACTTCTGCAATACATGAAGCTGGGGCTTCTCAGTGCTCAACCAAAATGAGTCATGAAGTTGCTTTGCACACATTAACGTTCCTAACACCTTCACTATTCATATATCCTAAATGTGTGGGGAACATTCTTTGCTAACAAAATAGTATTGCAGCTAAGCCATGGCAGTTCTCAGCAGCTGAAGATCTCCTGCTCAGTTGCCACATATTGCTATAATTCACCTTCTCTGTGACAATATTTGCATTAAGATATTAAAATCCATTATAATAAGCCATGTGCAGAATTTTTGGCTTTACCAAGGAGGATTACAAATAGAAACTGTGATATTATACCTTATGGTTAACATTGAGATCATCTGACCCCCAGAAAAATCAAAAGGATTTGGCCATTACTGTGAATACCAGTGAGTTTTCACCAGATTTTGCAACTTCATCTGCCTACATACACTCAAGATAGGCTTTTTCCCCCCCTTTCACAATGGCATGAAAAATGAGAAATTTTGTCAGGAAATGAGGGTCTCTCAGAAAATGAGAGAACACAATATGTTCATAGCCACTGTGGCTTTGTCTCTGATGTGTTTCCATTTCCCCCACTCCTGAGGAGGACGCTTTAGTGGTGGCTCCACTGTATCAGATTCCAGCCTTCCCAGATTTGTGGGACCTCACAACACTCTCATCAATAAAGGATGAGATGGAAACTGCATAAAAACTCTCTGAGATTTCTTGCTCCCACAGATGTGCAAGTGGAATGTAGCTCAGGTTCATCCTTTTACTTCATGGGGATTTACAGGAGACAACAGCTTCCGTAACAGGAGAAGCAGCTGTTTTGCTGCTGCAGGCTGGGTCATGGTGCAGGAGGGTGTGCAGCAAGGCAGCATCTGTGCTAATGGCTGGTGGATACTAGCCAGGTCTATGGGGTCTTCCTTTCAAAGGCACAGCCCTCCAGCTTTCTATCAAAGTAAAATCAACCACTGCTTTGGGAACAGCCAGCTGGAAATGAGGTGGGCACAAACATGGCTTTGTAGCAAGGAGAGGGAAGTGCTGTGGAAATACACCTAATCCACACAAATGCTCAACAACTTTTAGGTTCTTTCAAGCATTTCAGTGCTAGTAGGTTTCCAAATAATGTCTCCGTAGGCCTGAGGATTGACTTCCCTTTCAGAAGTAGGTCTGATCACAGAAATCTGCAAGTTCAGGAGTTCAGGAACAGTTAGGAGGTAAAAACCCACACCAGTAATTGTAGCCCCTAACTGGGTCACTACATGACACACTTTCTATTTTGCAACAAAAGTCAGCAGTAGCATCACACTTCACTGCTTTGCAGTCTGTAGAGGCTTCTCACTTCATGCAGGATATAGGAAATCAAGGTCCAAGGCTCCAGCCAGCTCTACCAGCACAAACTGGGAAGCTCAAACACTGGTGAAATCTGTTTTCCGAAATTGCATAGTCATCTGTGTACAGGAAGGATGAACTTAAACCAGAATGTTTGCAGAAAAGAGCTGGAAGGATCATTAGGGAATGAAAGGCCTTTTAAGAGATTGAAATAGAGCAGCTTGTTTAGTCTAGCAAAACTAAGATCAAGGGAGAAAATGAAAACTAATGACAAATACACTGGTGAAGAGGGGTAAACACTAGGAGAAAAAGCTATTTTGGGTAAAAGACAGCACTGGCACAAGGGTACAAAATGACCCTTAATGATTTTAGAATGGAAAAACCAGAAAGTTTCTACAAGAGTGAAATGCTGGAGCTATGACAGCAGCAGTGGAAACAAAGGGTTTAACATGGGGTTTGACCTTGCTATGAAAGGGCCTATAACATGGGACTTGACTTTATTGCAGTTTTATCTTTTTAAGACCTAGTCTACAAACAAACGTACTGAAGTAACTCCAGCCACTGCCTCTCCAGCAGTGAGTAGAACCTTCACACAGCAGATGTATTCCAAAAGAACAATGAAATGAGTCCAGGCTCCCTTGTGAGCAAGAGAAAAATGGACTTGGCTTTACTGCATTTGGAATTCGTTACTTCTAGGACTAAGGAAAAGCTTCAGATCTCACTGCATTAATAACTAAATACAAAACTAATTTTCTTGATTTCCTACATTAAGTGTTATAGACACACAACAGATTGTGATTTTAATGATCTTTTTGTTATTTCTACAACTGAGGAGAGAGGGAGGGGGGGAAAGTGTAGTTGGGGTTTTCATAACTGCTGCAAAGTGTTCATTTAAAAATTTTTTTTTGAGAAACATAGGCAGGTACCTACCTTTTAGGAAGGATTTGCCACCATTTCCTGAGAGCAGTTCCTCCTAGGATATGTGTTCTTAGACATAGGAACATATAAAAATAATTACAAAGCTACATTGTTTTGCAATGCTGTATTAATAAATAAATTGACGAAAAAACTTTGCCTTTATACATGAGCAAGCTCATGGCTGTTCCTGGAATACTCATTCTGTTATTCTACACCCAGAGACTCTATCTCAGGCTTCTCTCATGGCCTAATATTCTCATGCTCTTGATGAAATTCCTTCCAACCCTCTAGTCAGAACAGCTAAAAATGGTCTTTAAAGATAGTGTCTTTGTCCTGTCCTGTTGCTGATCCAGAGGTGTCTGCTTGGCTGCCACATTTCCATGCAACACAGAGATGCCTTGCTTGGATATGTTGCTTTTCTTAAAATGACTGCCTCTTCATGAATCGTAAACACACAGAAGCAAATCATGAGAGCCACATCTCTTTATGCTCAGGTTTAGATTTGCTGGTTTTAAATTCCTTGTTATATTTTGTCTGATCAGAAAGAAGAAACTGTTCATCTGGTACAGTAAGTGATTGTAGGCAGACTGTAAAAATATCAGTTATTCTCTTTTAGTGTATTCAGCTAACGGGTAATCTTACCCAAAGATCTAAAATATTTATTTATAAAACACAATTAAAAAATGATCTTTGGTGTAAACCACTTACTGTAGGAAGGATTTGGGCCAGTTGGATCCAGCAGTGCATAGAAGAGAAGGGGAAAACAATCCTATAAATGGATGAGATTAAGAAGACTTATGAGATCATCTTGAAATTTCCCCAAGACAAACATGAGGAATAAGTTACCAGAGAAAACAAGTGGTGATTATCTATGCATTCAAGAGGTACCTGATTCTTTCTGAGGTACACTGAATGATGTTACTCCAGAGTAGGATGATGTCACGGTTAAATTTCAGATCCATGGTCTAAACTGGGCCAAGTGGGAAACTTCAAAGGTCACCTATGTATTACTGGAACTATAACTGTGGAATTCTGTGAAGATTTCTCAACTCAGTGTTCATTTCTGCAACCAATCCTTATGCTCTAGACTGCTCAAAGGGTTGTAGCCAGAAGAAATACATGCTTAGTCCTTTACTGTGGCCTTGATACAAGGAGAGAGGAAGGGGGCAAACCCAGAATCACTGCATTATAAACTCATATAGCTTCCCACAGAGAGCTCTATTTCTGATTGCATTCTGATAGCTCCTCAGACCTGTAGATAATATATATTGAAATGTTAATTATTCCTTCATTCCACAGGAGGTAAATGCGATTTCACTGTAAAAATGAGTTGACAGATAGTCAAAAGGAAATTCACAGAGCACCATCGGCTCAGCTTATCCCCACGCCATGTCTACAGTTTTCAGTTTGTCAAACACTTTTATATACAGTAGAGAAATCCTAACTTCTTCAAGCCTAACTGGTACTGTAAGAATCCCCCACAAGTGTAAATTGTTGCAGGTTTATGGATGGATTTGATATTTTTAATTGTTTCTTTTTTCCCTTATCTTTATCAAGTCTGGACATCATTGAGTTTTATAGAATGTATGTGAAATGCTGTTTAAAACAACAGCTTACATTGTGGAGAGAAGGAAATCCAGCAAAACTATGTCATATTTTGCTTTTCAAAGTGTTCTTTGGCAGCTTAAGTTATGAACTCTTGGTTTATTCAATTAGAATGTCTGAGGATATTTCCCAGTAACACAGCTTTCTAAATGTGAAAAAAGCTTCTTATCATTTTTAACTCTCCTACATCATACACACATTTTTAACTAGGAGACCCTAAGTGGACAGGAAAGCACATTCAAAATAAATGTAGATTTAATCAGGATATGTGATTGAATAGATTATTGGGTGAGTTTTAGAAAGAAAATTCTTAAGTTCAATATTTCAGATTGGGCATCTTCCCTACTTTGACTCCTTCATGTGCAGAGGTTTTGCATACAAAAATGAACAAACAAAGCTGGCTGACCTGAAAAGCTGGGACTTATCAATTAATAATTGTAATATAAATGTAATGCTGGTAGAAAGTATAATGGAACAAACATGTATAGAATGCCAATAAGCATATATGTTCACCTCCCTTGAATGAAGACTACTGGAAGTTTGCCGTGCCAATAGATTTACCCCTAAAAGGAAATAGTTCACAGAATCCAAAAAATAGCCATGCACAAGCCCAATTGCACATATCTCTGCCTGACAGTGATGAACTTTTTATGAGATAGTTTAAATTACCTCTCTGAGACATTTCCTAAAAAGGAAGAGATAGAATTGGCCACAGCAGATTAAAAGATGTGTTAAGAAACAATGAAAAAACAGTCCAAAATTGGACTCCATAGTATTTAAATTTATTTGCACTTAGCATACGTCTGAATATCAAAACAGTAAGTCAACTTCGGCATCAATTTTTACTTTGCCTGACTTCCTAGACTTTTATGTGAGTTACAAAACAGTACACAATTAGCCTGACTTTCTAAAGAAATGCAATTTTGAAATCTCAGTATGGATTCATATATGTATGGGATCCTGGAGTACTTTTGGAAACATTGACTTGTTTCAGTCAGAGTGAAAATAAGTTCCTAGACAACAGAGAGAGACCCCTCCAGTATGCCTCTACTCTCCCAATGCAGAAAAGGGTATATCATGAAAGGAGCCCTTTTTAGACATGAGAGAATCTACACAGGATTCTGTTTTTTGGGAACAAAAATATAAAAGCTCTTAGAAACCCTAGAGCATTAGTAATGTCGGTTTATTTGTATGAGTGTGCATACTTATGTCTTAAAAAGAATATAATGTTATAGGTTGGATTTTATTCTATACCAGAAAAAGCTGCATTATCCAGTGGGTCAGACACTAATTCATGATCTTTTCTCAGATCTGCCTACTGGCATGATGCATCTTCCAACATGCCAAGGGCTAAATGGCTGTAATTTATGGTAGTAAGGAAGCTTTCAGGAGGCACCTTGTAAATACAAGTTAACAGTGAAGAGGGGACATTTTTAAATCCATATTCCATTTTTAGAACTACAAGAGGAGCCCTACAAATGGAAAAGTGTAGTTTCACAGAAAGCAACGCACAGTGGGCACACTTTCATCTGTAACAATTCACAAGGTGCATAGCAAAAGAAGCAAAGACCCCAATTCCAGCAGGGGAAAGCTTCAGGACTATGCATAAACTGGTGTGCTCTTGGGCTTCTGTCTATGGGGTACGCCTGGGCAGCATCCTGCTTGAAATCAGAGCTGACATTCATTGTCCATTCCTGTGCTCAGTTGTCGGTAGGAGAAACCAAACATATGTGGCAGAGGGGAGCTCGGCATGCTTTAGCTTTTTCATGATGCTGTTCCACTGAGGGCTCTTCCACGTGCACTGTGTCTGCTGCTCAATGCCAACAGAGTCTGAACAAATTTCTAAACTAAGTGGAAAAGCCTACAGGGTTTTAAGTTGGTTAAGGACACTGAGACTTCATTAGCAATGCCACAGCCTCCTACAGGTTATGGGACAGCTATATCAGATCCAATTCTTTGTTGCATGAAGTGCAAAGTAATCCCCTTTCTATATGACTGTCTCTCATCCTGATGAAATGATTTGGTGAAAGGATACCGCCCCACATGCAAACTACTTACAGTTTTCCTCTTTTCATTCAATAACTGTAGGAAAGGAAAATACCTTCTGGTTATTCCCACATCAGGGAGCAATCCACAATACTGACAAGATTAATATTTTTCATGATGCAGCAGTAATTAAGGATGTCTGTTTCTCTTGATGGCTTGCTTTAAGAATAGTTTTGGATACTCTGTGGCTCCAGGATAGTTTAAGATTACAAATACCACTAGGATAGTGTCTTATGCCTCACTTAGAACAAGTTAACCAGAGAGCCATTTCATGGTGGTCTGATTATACCTGTTCACACTTAACTGATTCTGCACTAATTTGACCTCTGCTAAGGTGTCATGGTGCAGTGAATATCCTCTCTGTTGATGGCCATGTGTTGTATTATTTCTTGAACTGTGATGGCAGCCAGGTTATTCTAACTGCTCTCCAGACATAGGATGGGATAGTCCTGGTTCCCCACCACAGTTCCAAAAAGACAAATATTAATAGTCAAATAAATAAGTTAAATGCCTTGCTTGTAATTCTTGAATATTAGATTTACTGAAGCCATCACTATCTTATTTTGCCCTCTGTCCCAAGTTATGTAATCATATTGCCTTATGGTTTATTACTGTTCAAACTGAGAGCAAAACCTAGATTTTTTTTTCCTTTAAATATACCGTTTTTCATGGGAGTTTAGAGAATATATGAATTTAAGGTTTTTTTCATTGAAATCTTATACAGTCTGTTAAACATAGGTATTTATAATATTGTGTTGTGTATAGTCTAGTAAGGCACTGCAGTTCCATATAACAGTACTCCTTAGATACCCCAGCTAATGCTCTTAGGCTAAGCATTGTCCTCCAAACATTTTACCTGAAAATATTTTCACCCAACGTGACAGAATTTCACCCAGCTAGAAGCAGAGTGTTATCTTTCTTATTCTAGTGATGTCAGTCTCAGCTGAGAGATTATGCCTAAGTTCATGGCACAGACCAAGTCTGTGCTAGAGCCAAGAGAGTCTAGAAGTTCAGGTTAATGCTGTAGTCAGAGAAATCTTCCTCTTTTCCTTTGTTCTTTCCACTTCCCTGCAGCACCAGGGGAAATTCCCTTCACTGTGTCAGTGCACACACAACTATCAGTGTGCTGGAAATGTGCTGGAAAGCACATTACTGTCAGTACAAGAAACAGTATTCCTCAGTGTGCACTTCTTTAGTGTGGCTGGGACCTCCACAACTCTGCCACAGGGTCTAGGACTCACTATAGAACCCCAGTTGAAATTTAGCATATTTAGCATATGAGGCTTACATTCAAATAATTTCATATGTCAAATGCAACGAAAGCTCTTACAACCCTGTGGATGCAGAAGGTCAGCCTTTACGGTTGGTTTGTTAATTTGCTCTCTCCATCTGCATTTTTCTAGTGAGAGCAGTTTGGACAACGTAGCAGGTGACGTAAAGCTTTTCCAAATTTAGCAAATATTTGATGATTAACCATAAGTACATGAGCCATGAACTGCAGATATGTGCATCTGCCAGGAGAGGAAACAGAAATATTATGATTAAGTATATTCCCACAATCTTTCCACCGGATGAAATTTAGTATAAATTAAGGAGAAGCAGTGGAGAAACAGTGAATATATCCCCAGAAATTCTTCTGTACTGCAGCACAGTGCTTCAGCAAAAAGGAATAGGTGGAAGCCCTGAGAGACAGAGATAACATGCTACAGTATCACTCAGAAGCTGAAAATATTGGGTGGCACTCTGTTTCCTACAAAGAGAATAAATATTAGGAAACAAACCATCCAGTTATTACATTATAAAATAGATGTCAGGGATATCTGGTTGGGACTCCAAGCATTTAAAATTATTTCTTTTATTCTGATACTGCTTTTAGACAGGTTTCTAAGAAGCCTGGCATAAATGTTTTCAATTACGGAAATGTTTTTTCCTTCCAGTTGTCTAAACATAGTGGCAGTGAGCATGTTTCATACCATTATTCTTAACATACATTTTTCTTTTTAAGGGTGCATTGTATCTGTAGGCAGCTAATGAGTAACCTAGAGCTTATCCTATGCTATAATATAGAATGCATTTTTAGTCCATTTGGATCACAGCCTGTTGGGGATTTGAAGATTAGGGGACAGCCTTGGTTGTAGTGCATAGACCATGACATGGTTAAATTCTGGATCTTGAGAGGAGGGAGACAGGCAAAAGCAAGATCACAACCCTAAACTTCAGAAGAGCAGACTCAAACCTGTTAGGGATACTTTCAGAAGAAACCTAGGGGATACAATTTAGGATAGAAGAGGGATCCAGGGAAGAGGTTTTATTTTCAAGGACCATCTCCTCCAAGCTCAAGAAAGGTGACTTTCCTGAGAGTGAATCTTGAAGGACTCATCATGGATCTTATTGGGTCTAGATCCTCAGGATATGTGCTTGGCACAATAGACGGCATTGTTCTTCCCATTCCAAGTGATGGGCCCATTCCTGTCTCCTCCCACATGTCCCCACTGATCTATCTGACTCCAGCTGATGTTCCAACAGATAGCTCCTGAGGACCCAATGATGGTGAGCAGTTCCCACTATGGCTGGTTGTGGCTCTGGGCTGGGTCTGGGCCTTGCTTTCATTAGGTGTAACTGAGCTGACAGTATATACGGAGAAGTCTGGCAAAAAAGCAAGGAAAGGCCCAGGCCCACTGGCCTTTCACAAGTGCATGAGACCATCTGATAGTGTAATGTGACAATATCTGGGGAATATCTGGGGACTGTGACCTCAAAGCACTTAGAACTGAAAGGATGCCACAAGGGACTGGTAAAAAATCTACTTGGCTAAGTGCTGACATATGGTATCTAACTCGGTGTGACTTTTACCTTTCCAATATATGGATGCAACTTTCTTCTTGAGTAATATTATCATCTAGCAGTTTGTCTGTTAAAACTGCAGCATTTTTAGTAGGGCAGTTAAGTGCTCTGGAATAGCAATGGCAATTTGCTAAGTGAGCAAAAGGCTCAAAAGTCTTTTTTTTGGCTGATGGTTCCATCCTACATAGCAAACAGCAAATGGCCCAAGGCTCTTTCATTTGTACTGAACCAAAACCTAATTGTGTGTCAGATGGCTTTTGTGACTATGACTCACTGAAGATAAAATTAAACTTCATCTCCAGATCAAAAGGATTACCCACCAAATTCTTCCAGAGGTTGTCAGGTTCTTAAGTCAGATCCCACCCCATCCACTGGCTCAGGAGTCCCATTTCATCTCAGCCCAGGGCCTTCAGTCCCTGCCCCACTGACGTCTGGTCTCCACCCTTGCCATGGCTTGTGTTTCACCCTGACAGGAGGTTCTAACAGAAGAAAGGTTCCTAAATATGTGATTATCTCAAGAAGCAAAGGAAACAGCACAGGCTAGAAGTCACCCACCCACAAACCTGAAGTCCTAGTTTCTCTGAGCACAAGCTAAAAATACCTTAGGCAATGAGGAAGATAAACAGCTTGAACAATGTGTAGGATCATTCTACAAGGTACCCATGAAAAATCTTATCTCTGCTGTAAATATTCTGGAAAATTTATTTCTCTCTGGGAATACCCTGGTATAAATCTGAATATGTGATTTTATTGGAGTAATGTTAATTTATACTAGGAGACAATCAGTCCATTTATAACTGTTACAGGGGAGAAAATAACTTACACTATCCAAAATAAAACAGAAAGCATTAGGTACTTCCTTGATTTTCTAGCACTTGTAAAATGCTAATTAGAGAGAAGGAGTTAGTGATGGATCCAGTCTCATATTTGGAGTCAGGAAACCTCTTTAAAAACACATAAAAGGAAAGTGTTATAGGAAACAGATGTATTGCCATACTTTGTACTCATAGGGAAAAGCAAATAGATGCAAGCAGACCAGCTGGGTCACTAATTTATTTAATTCACAACAACTGTTTCTTTCTCTCCTTGGAATGAAGTCCACTGTGTCTCTTAGCTTCTTCTTGCATCATTCAAACATTATTTGGTCTCACTATGCCAGATCCAGCACCTTCTCTGCTAGGCTTGCATCTGTCTTATTTACATTAGACATCTCAAACAGCTGCTTCCGATTCTGGTCATGAATGACATACTCAAAAAGGCAGACACCCTAACTGTCTCTTCTCTCCCCTAATTTTTCCAAAAAGGAAA
>VZRH01007747.1:132034-160604 GCA_013397555.1 Urocynchramus pylzowi | reverse complement strand
AAAAAAAAAAAAAGAGCCAGTATCTCCCATGCTTTTCTGAAACTTGGCCTTAGTCTGTTCCTGTGGTTGAGAATTTCCTGCATAAATTAGGTAACATCCTTCAGGCTCTAACCTTCTTAACTAGCTTCCTTGTTAACACCAAAAAATTCAAAAAGGAAAAAGGACTAAAAAGTAAAATTATTCTTAAACGAGGTTCTGACTTGTTTATGACTGCCTTTGGATTTATTTTTTTATATTTTCTTCCCTTTTCTGTCACATTCACGTAATGCACAGTTATTTATACCTATTTGGCAGTAAATCCAAATGGTGCTGTCCTGTACACATTTCGTACTGTTGTGGATAAACAGCTGAAATGAAATAGATACCTTCAGTACACTTAAGTTTCAAGATAATTAATTGAAGTTCAGGATTTCTGCTAGCCTTCTTGTCAAGCTGTTTTCCATCCTTCAGTTGAGAATTGTTTTGCTTCTCAGTGTCTGGATTTGGTGCTTTTTAGAAATGGACTGAGATTCATGTGGGGCTACGTACTTCCCAGCATTTTACCCCCTCTCTACCTCCCACTGACACCCTCAGCCCAATATTGATCACCTCAGGCTTCCTGGGGAACAGGGACAGGAGTTCCAAGGTTCTTGAATTGGATATTATTGGACTTTCAGGTACACCTTTCTATTATACTGTGCATAGCTCAGCTTGCAGGACTGTAAAGATGTGAAACTTGGCAAATACTTATGTAGGAAGTAGGCATGTGCCTCTGCTTTCTTCTTTGGCACCTTTAGATTACATCTCTCAGCCACCACTGTAGATCTGCAGTTAGAAGTGATGGGAAAGTGCTTTCTGATGTACTAGAAGGCTTTGTGAAGCATCTGTGGAACTTTCTGTGCAGTGGTACAGTAGCACACTTTTCCCATGGACACAGAAAATTGACGCAATATCCAAGGCAACTTGGAGATATCTCTCTCTTTCCCTGTATATATGTATATGTATAGCTAGATATAGATATATGTATAGCTAGATATATCCAATTGATGCAATAACCACAAGGCCAACTTGCAGCAGGATATTGGTTTTCAGAAAACTCACATGTAGCTCCTCCTTGAAAGTCCAATTTCAGCTAAGAACTATATTGAGGCTTCAGGAGGGCAGAACCTTTAATTTTTTTTGGAATTTAGATTTTGATCTGACAAATTTAGATTTTGATTTTGACAAATGAGATGCCAGATCAGATTACACAAAGCAGTATTTTACAGAAAACCATGTCAGAACAGAAGCTGGGCACATTTTGACTTTGCATCTTCTAGGTCTTTACATGTAAGACTGAGATCTGAACAATTCAGGGACCCAGCTTCCTAGGGAAGTAACAAGAAAGCTTTAAAGAAATATGAAATCTGCTTTGCCAGTGCAAAGGTCCTATTCTTGACACGAGGAAAGGTTCTCCTCCACAACACAGTAGTTTTTTTGCCTGGAGCAATGGCTATTATTTTAGTTCAGACCACCCACCCTCATCACAAGACTTAAGGATTTACAAATTTAGAAGACAAATGACATAGAAAGGATAATACAGATGAAAAAAATCCTGCAATAGTGGAACACTTTTCAGCAGCCTAAGCCAGGAAATAAAGTATAAAACAGGACAAAGCAAAATTACACAACTGCAACAGCTGCTAATATAATCTGTTCTTGCTTTCTAGAGAATACTTTCTTGGAAAGCCCTAAAAGATAATGACTTTCCATTCAGCAAATACTTTAATGTTCTAATCATGGTATTCGAAGCTGGTTTACACAGAAAATGTCTAATTCCCTATTTCACCCAAACTTCCCCTATGCTAATGAGTGACAGATTTTTCCAGTGCAAGTTTTGGCCTAAATTCTTCTTAGGTTCTAAATCCCCAGGTCCCATAAGAAATGTGGCCAAGCAGAGCTTTGAACCTGCTTTCTAAAACAGAAAAAGCACCACAGTCATCACCATTCTTCTTGGATTATGAATACATTGGAAATTTGATACAGGCTTACACACAGAGAATATGAAGTTAAAGGCAATTAAACATTATCTTAAAAATAAACAGTTCTTGGGCATTCTACATCTCATTTCCTCACTTATAGGAATAATATGGGAGACTGTGCACTAATGAGACATGCAGCTACAATAACAGATGTGTTTAACAGGGGTAAAGACTGTGTTCCTAAAACATGCTGAAGGAACATTATTATTTGGCATTGATCCCCTAGAAATTTTAAGGATAAATAATATGTACTAAATAATCCATGATGTACATGCTTTTATAGGAATATACAGATAAATAAAATTATCTAATGAAGAACAGTCTACAAACTGTGTTGGGATTTTACCTTAAGACTTCAGTGAAAGCTACTGGAACTCTGCCACTAACTTCACTGGGCCCAAAGTATTACTTTCCTATCTCCCATTACTTTAAATCAGTATATATATTCCAGAGGGTCCTATCTGCTTGGAGTTTGCCCTTAAAACCTCAGGAACTAAACTGGAGAAATCAACTGAATTAAATTAGAATTGATTTGCCTGTTGGTCTCATATTTCTGCAACTAGTCAGTTTCTTTATAGCAGAAAACAAAACTTTGTGTTTTGGTGAGGCTGTGTAGTGAATCACAAAGACACAGCAATTTAAAGGGTTTTTTATTGTATTGCACAAGGTATTTATGCAATCCATGTAGGTACTGTATTGAAGGATCCACATTTCGCAAACATTGGCTGTTGCTGCACACATCACTAGCATTGTGAATAACCAGTGCCTTCTTCAAAAAGAAAAATAACCAGTTGCAAGTTTAAGCATGTTGTGGAAATAAATGAAGAAAAAAGCAAGGACTATTAATACATATTTCTCTTCAAACACACAAATATACAATTTTCAGAAGAGCACCAATAATGCCAAGCAAGTATTTTGATGAGATACTGTATGTGTAGGCTCTGCAGTAAAAAGCCAATATGCACACGGAAAATATATTTCAACTTTTAAAATAATTTAACCATAATATCTTGCATGTGTCACCTGTTTACAACATAACATTTCATATACAATGTCAGGCCCAAGCCTCAACATGTGTAAATTTGTGCATACTCATTTAAAGCAGCTGAGACTCAGGACCAGGTTATTCAAGCTGAAAAAGCCTTCAAACTGTTCACATCTGAATTCAGAGCGGTAGTATAAGACCGAGGAAGTAGTTATGGTGAACTTATAACAGAAATGGTACTATGGAAAATGAAGAAAAACACTATAAAACCCTCAAACACAAGGTTCTAGAAAGAGGCCTACACGTAAAGTGATATTGTAATAATTTATAAAAGTGAATAATTAATATCAGTCTCCTTTCGGACATTAAGAGATTCTCACATATTCAGAAGCCTGTAGAAGTGAACTAAGCAAATGTCACAATCAGTATCATCCTCAAACGCTGTTTCTTAAATTTCTGATCATTAATACTGGTACTTAAAAACATTTTATATTTGCTGAAACTGATTATTAAAATTTACCTTCCTGGTATGAGAATTTAGTGTAATAAAAATCATGAAAAACAATAGATAAAAAAATAGTATTTTAAGAATATTTTTAGAAAACTCATCATACAGCTGCAAATACAGCTGATTTTTAAGCATCTACTTTTGAACTGTGGTCTTTTGTTTGTTTTTAAGTGAATCACTCATAAAGAACCAAGGGAGTACCAGTCCTAAGATTTATTCTTGTCCATTACATTGAGGACCTCATCCAAAAGTGAGGGCCCCAAGTCAAGTTGTAATGAGAGAAGAGAGCCTGCAAGATCTGAAAGGGATTCTTCCGACTTAGTCTTTGTCTTGGTTAGTTCACACGAAAGCCGACTGTCATCCAGTAAATCGACTGTTTGCCAATCAGTGCATCGTTCAGAAAAGCTGGATGAGTGACTGTCGCTACCATTAGTAAAATGTGAAGAAGAACCATTTTGCTCCCATATGTCATCTTTGTATGTTTCTTCATCCTCCATCTCTTTACCTTTCTCTTGCAGTTTTTCTTCTATTACTGGCTCACAGCTAAGCCTAGGATTTCTGGATGACCTGATGGATTCTTGCTTTGAGTTAAATGTCACTGGTGACAATAAAGGCAATGTAAGGGCTTGAGAACCCCCAATGGCAGGAAGGGAAATAGCATTTTTGAGCACTGGTGATGGAGTTTCTGTAAACATGGATTCAGAAGTGCTGTTTGCCCTTAAGAATTCATTGTGGATACCAGACTGGCTAACTCTGGTTTCACCTTCATTTCCAGGCAACAGCTCATAGTTGCCCTGTAAAAACGAGATGTCTCCGAAAACATCATGCTGTCCCTCTTTTCCAATGTGTATGGTATGACGAAAATCTCCAAGTGGAGGACTGATCATATCAGGAGATAAGATATCCCTTAGTTTGAATTTCTTCCCTTTCTTATTGTTAGCAGCTTTCAAGTAGATGGGTGTCTTGGCTGGCATCTTGCTTGTAGTTTCTGAGAGAAGTAGTTAAAAAAAAAAAAAACTGTTAGGGAAGGAGAAGCCTCTTACAAAGCCAGTTCTTCTCAGGGGACCCTCAGTGTTAGCAATGTTACATCGTCATCTTGAAGCACTCTTGCCCACAAAGTCTTATTCTTCTGACACAGAGAACTGTGGAGTGTGTGAAGGTAAACGTCTCCCACATCAGCTCTTCGCAAGGTAGAGCACGCGTTTTGGGGTCGGGTACCACCAAATGCCCTGCTACTTCCTCAACTTGAGAAAACCTGCATGGGATACAAAATCACGTTATCATTAATTTATTTTTCATGGTTCATTCAGTCTTGTTTTTTACCAAATCTCAAAATTAGTAATGGTACTGATAGTTCCAGCCTGCAGATTAACTTTATGATGTTGCTTCCCTTCATTAGGCAGGATAAAAGAGTTAAAATTAACAAGGGTTACCTAACCTTTCTTTGACTCCATAGCTTTTTTTGAAGTCAGACTTTTTAGACACAGTTGCTGAGCCAAATTCATTTGACAAATATCACTATCTCAAGCTTTCTTCTCCTTATTGTGTCATTCAAAATGCTGACCTTTAAGAGCACATGCAGAAACACATTTATAACATTCAACAACATTAAGTTTTTAGTATATCCAGGAAGACTGACAGAGTCATTCAGAAAACCATTTTGGATATGGTTTGGATACTGCCTTGATTTAGATAACTGGGTAATCAGATTAGAATTCAGACACTTACAATTAGCACTGGAACACTCACAAACTGTAACCAATGTTTCCAGTAATTGTGCCCATGTAAACAGATAGTTTTAGGAACTAGAAAAAAGAGCTGTTCCATGTCTTTACAATTTGTTAGGAACATCCAAACACACATGCTTTAGAGGAGACTGGTTCTTGTGAGTATATTCTTTAGGCCACATGAATTCTTCATAGCAATTAGTCATAGACTAGCTCATGAATTATGCAGACTGTGAGGCCACAGTGATTTAGAGTTACTCTGTGCAACCAATTTTAACAGTCTTTGCAAACCGTGTTGTCCTACTAAAATGCTGTCTTTGAAAGGCCTGATAGTGCTAACAAGGGCTAACAGGCTATTAAGTCAACAAGCTATTGAAAACCACTCTTTTTTAATACTTTAATGGTATATTTCTTCCTTATAGTGCCAGTTCCTAACCCCTGGACACTCTCAGGATTAATGCATTTTTTTCTCCTGGACATTTTTATACATTTTTCCATTAAGTCCATGCACCACAGATCACTCCCTCTCATCAGAATACTCAGCTATAAATCCGTCACCCTTTGTCCATCACCACCCTCACTGTGCAAAGGAGATTACAGCTTTTACACAGCAAGTGTTCTATACCATAAGAGGAGGGAAGCTGGCTGTAACAAGGGCTACTTTTGCTGCCTTTTACTCATGCCCAGGCAGGGTTTTTTCTTCACCAAGTTAAACCCAGTATGAATCACCAGGTTTAAAACTTAGCACTGTATGGCTACACATCCAGGTTGTCAAGAAGCATTTAAGCATTTTAACAAATCCTTTAACCACAGTAATTAGTTCCTACAGTTGGGTACTTAACTCTGCATCACAAGGGGAGCTGGGAGTCTAGCCAGGTCAGTGCTTTGGTTTTTTGATTCCCACCAGGTATCTACTGCACTTTGATAATGTTGAAGAGCCTGCCCCCACAACATATATCAGATGTAAACAGGTTAAAGTTGAAATACAAAATAAGTTCAATAATTTATGAGGGCATTTTATACTTTCAAGATCAATTTTGAAAATACAATTGATTGCATCAATCAATTAAAAGTACTTCAAAGCTTCCTTCTACGCAACAAAATGGTAATTCATTAGGATCTACAATATATTAGGAGATTCACATTAGTCCATGACAGTACTGCAAGATACTAAAGTAACTCCTAAATAAGATCTCTGCATGTGCCACCTGCAATGGGAACAGAACTGATTAGTCAAACCAACCTTGCAGTTATAAAGTCTAAAATTCATTGTATTGTTTCCCCTGTTTATCACTCTGCCCAAGCAACCCATTTAACTAAACAAAATGTCCTCAACTCTACAGAGAAGACTATTGTCAAACAAAGATGAATGGCTTATCAAAGATGATAACTTGTTTTACAGTTATCTAGTGGACTCAGCTCTATGCCACTTCCTAGAAATAACAGGCCAAATTCTCTCTGATTTTAATTTCTCATTCTTTAAGGTCTTTTAATTTGAATGAATGACAATATAATGACAATGTGGTCCAAAGTCACGCCTGTTGGTCACTAGCTTAAAAATGAAAGACAAATGTAGTTCATTCAAAGCTTTCATGGCTTCCACCACTTAGGACATGTATCAAAAACCATTATCACCAATCTCCATAGGGAGATTTAAGGAAAACCTGAAGGACACAATGAAACATCTGAACCATCAGGAAATACTAAAAAGAAAATGTAAAAAACCTCCTAGTATAAATAGGCCGTTTTGACATACAAGGAAAAGCACTGTATTTTATTTAGCTCATAGCTCAGGGGGAAAAATTTACAAAGACTCTGAAAGCAGCACAAACTTTTGGATATCCAAATCTCCTTTAGTTCTTGCACTATGAGACAGCCCCAGTAAGGGGCAGTGTAAAACCACTCTACCTGAGATGATGCTGCAAGAGACTCCACTACCAAGAATTACAAGCCCTCTCTCTACAGCAGCCCTCTCTCTCTAGCAGCCCTCTCTCTCTTCCCTTTAATTGTGAAGGCCTTGCCTTCCATTTGGCCAGTGCAAGAGGCTTTACATTTGAAGAGATGAAATTTCACAATTACATGCTTAGTGCAAGCACCATTTTCTCTGCTGAAAACAAAGGCCACTCTTACTGCAGATTTCAGTACCCACAGTATTGGAAATCTGCAAACTACACCTTTTAAATAAAAGGGCTCCTTTCTCAATGGACAGGCCTTCCATGTACAACATAACATAGCTTCAGAGCAACTGTATTTTGTTTCTGCATACCTATCCTCTTTGTCAACTACTGCCTAAAGGAGTGCAGATTTTTAGCTACTTCAAACAAATAAATCTGGAAATATTCACTAAGTATACAATACTATTTTTATTCATACTTAATTTACAATTAAATAAGGAAGAACCCATATAAATAGTTAACATATAGCATATATACACACACACACATATATATATCTATATATATAGTAGTTCTTTCAGTAAGAAAAAAAATTATCAATCAAACTTTGGCAAATGAAAAAAAATCTAACAAGACTAAGCTTCCAGCTCAAATCCTAAAAGACAAAAAAATTAGTCCACAAAATTTTCACAAGAATCTTAACACCTTAATTCCTCCACTCAACAAGATTTAATGCAATCTCAAGTGCACATGGGCTAAGAGAAGGGACACAACACAATTCAATCTTGCTATCAGGCTACACGATAAATTTCTTCTTGTCTTAAAATTAGTCAAATCAACCTTGCAGTTTTAAAGTCCAAAATTCACTTGTCTTAAAATGAGACCCTTTTCAGATCTTACTGCTAAAAGAGTCTCTTGTTTTGACTAATTTCAGCTCAGTAACCAAGTGATTGTATAGCTAAATTGGAAAGCTGAATGAGAAATTACCAGAAAACCAGTAGTCTGCAATCCTGGACTGCCAGCCTACAGTGGAAGACCTTAATTTAAGAGAAAAACAACATGAAAGGGTTTTCATTCCAGTTGAAAAGATATCCCCTCTCCTAACAAAATCCAAGCATGAGCCAAACCAGAGGAATTTCAGCCCAGTGAAAAGTAAAGTTTTAGTTTGGCTGTAGCACTTGCTCATTTTCATTCCTATCACTTCACACTCTCATATAAGTATTTTGCTTGGTAACAAAGACCAATATTTTTAGAGGTGCTTCTCAATCTGCCTTCTGTCCACTCAGCAATCATCACCTTCCATACAGCTCAAAGTTTTCCATGGATGCCTTAGCCTATTCCACAGTCCATTTTAAAAAGACAGACTATCAGCAAATATCTCAAGAGCTAAGCTTGCGAAGCCAGAAACAAATAAGGGTCAAAGTGCAAACTTTTATTTGTGTACACATCCCAAGAGACCTAGATCCTTTAGGAAAGAAATTAGAGCAAGAAAACCACATTTCCACAGAGCAGAGCCAGAAGCAACTGTGTGTGCTGGGAAGCCTACAGGCTATCTACAGGGCTTGCAAAGGCTCTGCCTTTACACATCACTGACTAGAAGCACATGAAACTCAGAGAAAGGCCTTTCCAAAGCATAATTTAAAACATAATTGAATTACCTTGTGGAGCAAGTCAATAAGAAAAAACTGAGTATGTACATTAACTAAATATCCAAATGAAAGCACAGTAACATAGCAAAAGACAGACACAAAGTACACAACAAGCAGCTGCAACTTTACTACAGGATGAAGTATGTGCAAGCATAGAAGAATTAGACTTTAGGGCTTCATCTTAGGTTTTAGCTATCAGTAGCTTTCAGCAGTACAAACAAACTCTTAAGAACATCCTGGTCAATCCTGTTACTTTCACTATGTCTACAACAGCATCAAGTGTAAAACACGTTTTTACTGGTTTTATAACAAGGGCCTGAAGTCATGCAGTCACAATTCCTGAATGCTACTGAAACACACTCTCAGTTAACAAAGTCCTCAGGTACAAGAAAAGCATGAGATGATGCACCACAGAGCTGACCTCTCGTGTTTCTGGGGACTCAGGTGTCCTTATCAGCCACCAGGCTCTGAAGACAAGAGGCCACAAGTCTGTCCATTTCTAGACCAGGCCACCAGCTCTCCACTTATAAAGTCACTACCTTCTAAGTAACTTAAACCATATCAGGTGCTAACACTTCTCCCTCCAGACTGTTTATCTAAATTTACATTGTTTATAAGAGGCACATCCTTTGAATTAATCTGTATTAAAGTCAACTTCCCTTGATCAGGTTAGAAGTCCTTGTCTCCTTTGCTTTTCCTTTCATCAAAGAATTGGCACCTTCCTGATTAAAGCTACAGATTTAATTACTTTATAAAAACAATCAAGCCAAGTGCACTTCAGTTCAACTAATTTTCTCAACTGCACTCAACTGACTCTCCTGGATCAAGTCTTACCTATTTCATTGTGTTATCACATATACTATTTAGAAAATGAAGGAAAAAAAAATCCCAAATAATCCCCACAGCTACAGAAGCACAGGTCAAGAGAGGACCTGACTCTGTGTTGCAGTTGATTAGTTTCTACATTGCCCTGAAAAGACAAAGATGCCATGTGCTAGCTGTGAAGGTGTTTGTCCATCCTTCTCTTAAAATTCCCCATATATGCAGACTACATCCATTAATTTACTTCACAGAGGTCAGTTATCAGAGAATATGAACCTAAAGTGTTCCCTGTTCCAATCTGGGTCCTGATTAATAGAATAAATTATTTTATCTATTCTAGCTGTGGAGAAATAAAAAAAAAAAAAAATTAAAAAGGCAAAAAATCACATAAGGATATATTTTGACTTCCCTTGTTATAAAACAATTTTTTCCATATAAATCAAAGACAAATAGTACACCAGCTGTGAGTTGTCCACTTGAAGAAGGGTTTATTGCCACTAAGTGTAAGAACAGACAGGGAAAAGCTGCATATAGTGTCTTTCTCTCCAGGTATCTTCCATTTCTCCAGCACCCTCCTGTTTTCCCCCCCTCCCTAAAACCTAGGTTCACAAACAAAGGAAAAACAAGTTCTTGATTTTAAATTGATGACTCCTTTAACTCTTGCCACCCTTCTTACTTTCAAACAGATCGACCTCGTGTAAATCATGTTAACCAAACCAGGGAACACTTTCAACAAATTTTAAACCATTAAAGTACCCATATATTATATGGAAATTAATGAAGTAATTAATCTATTTAAGAGTTTCTATTTTAGCTTGTAAGAAAAAGAAATACAGGAGAGCAAAACTGATTTGGGGGAAGGAAAGAAAAAAAAAAAAAAAAAAAAAAAAAAAGGGCTAATTTCAGCAACTGGCCTCAGTCTCCAGTTATTATTTTGTTCCTTATCAGTCTGAGATTACAAATGCCCTTTATCAACAAGAAACCTTCATCCTTGTTAAGGTACTTGAACACTAACCAAGTTGTTTCTCAGTCATCCTTTTTGAACAAAGTGAATGGGGGAATTCCTCATGTGGTGATAGTGGGGAAATAATTTTAAGCCTTCTGGTGTGTCTCCCTCTCTCTCTTTTGAACCACCTCCAATTTTTCAACATTGTTTTCCAAGCAGATCAGAATTAGTAACAATATTTCAATATAATTCTCCCTAACAGCATATATGAAGATAAAAATCACTTCTTTCTTCACATCACCACTGCCTTGTTTATAAATGAAATCATACTTCTGCTCTTATTCTCACCCTCTTACAACAGGAATTTTCCTGTATTTACAGGGTAGAATTATATTACAAACCATTTAAGAATTCTTGTGCTGGTATAACAAAAACAAGTTCTCCAAGCAGAATAAACTATACTGGAAAAAGTAGAATTTGTTATCCTTGCCTTTTATTGGTTCAGAGTGGGCACCTCCATTTTATTTTTCTTTAGGATTAATATACAAATATATTAATTTAAACAACAAATTTTGGCTGCACAGCCAGTGGCAGTGCTCATATTACACTGTCCTGTAAGACTCTACTCCTTTCCTTGGGGGGAGGAAAACTAAAAAGCTTTCCAAATTATCATTCTCCAGCAAATAAACTGGATTTACATTCTACAGGATAAAAAGCAATGCCATACTTCAGAAAGAGAGAGAAACATTTTATTTCAACGTGCTCAAGCTGCGAATCCATAAATCAGTTGAGCTTTCTCCATCTCCCTCACCAATATATTTCTTCACCAATATCCATCACCTGCAAATTTGTACTACAACAATTTTGTACTTATTTGCAAGATGCTCATAAAAATACTATGCAACCCATACTGTATAAATAGATCTCTGCACTGTATCAGTAGAAATACATCCCTCTTCGATGCTGACTTATTTTTGACATTTACTCTGAGCTTCTAGATGTTTTTAATACATGCTTTGTTAACACTGTAGAGGACTAACATTTTTAAAATCTGGTTGTGATGCAATAAGAAAATAAATGCCTTACACAATCTGTTTTCACAACTGTGCTTATGACCACTCATTAGAATATTTTAAATAACTCACCCTATTTTATCAAGAATTTTTTTTTACCTTTCAACAGGTTTGAATCACAGCTTACTTTCAGCTTTGAAAAGTTAGCACCTTTTCTAGAACAACAAAAACTTTCCTTTCTTTTCTCCTCTTCTCCAGAGACAGGGATTTAATGAGCTCACTGTATTCTGTTGTTCAGTTTCATGGACTGAAACAGGTCCCTCTTCACTACCTTCTCCTTAACTTTGTTGGCTGGTACATTCATACATACATTTAATACCATATAGTTCACTGGCTTCCAAAACCTGGATGAGCGCAAGCCCATGCAGATTTAGGCAGAGGTGCATGTCAGTACAAGGTGCAGCACAGCAAGTTCACTAATGCAGCCAGCCACGGTGAGGTGATGCTCCGTCCAACAGACTGCACGCTCAAGCACAGTCACACACCTCCTCCTACAAAGTCACACAGCAGATGAGCAAATAGCTGGGTACCATAAACCCATAAGCCACAAGATGCACAGGCTTAAAAACTTGTCCATCGGTTCTCTTCAGCCATAAGGAGAAACATGAAATGGGACAAAAAAATAACCCCTACAACCTGAGCTGATGTGCCACCTAAAAGCCTGGCAAATTGCTCTGGTTGAAATCTCAACTGTCCCCTGTGATGTCAGCCAGCACTCAGATCAGTTTAAGTGGATTATGAATCCACACTCCACACCCTTTGTAATTCTGAGCAGGTTAGCATAGATGGCTTTCTCGTTTGACACAGAGGGTGTAGTTCCTCAGCCCAACTCTGCTCTCAAAGCCGGTTTAAGAAGTTCCCACCTTGGATTCCTCACTCCTCATTGCTGGTTCCTGGTTCTGCACCACAGTTCCTTGTACCCTTCACAGGCAGACAGACCTACAAGTCACACTTCTAACTGGTCACAGCCGCAGTTCTCTCCACTGACTCAATTTACAGGACAGGCTTAGCAACAGCTGCAGCTGCCCCATGGCAGTGCTTCAAGAGAGTTCAAGCCCAATATAACTTGCTGTCAGAAAGGCATTCTCTCCTTCCCCCCCACTGTGTGCACACACTTGACCCCTTACAGGCCAGTTCAGCACACAAGGTGAAAACTAACTAGGAAAGGGGTCTAAAATCACAAGGCTTGGTGTGAGACTGCTACTCTCTGCTGCAAAAAGTCCTTTCAATAGCTAAACTATCTCTTGACATCACTCTTAGAAAGCAAGGAGTTGTGGCAGAAGGGCTGGGCAATCCTTAACCATCTCTTCTGCAAGGAAAAATGTCCATGGAATTACATCTAGACTTTATGCACTCCTGCTGGAAAATTGGCTTTGTAGCTCCACTTGTTTCTGTCTTACAGTTCCCAAGACTGCTGTCATACTGAAATTAAGTTTCTCTAACTTTATTTAATATATTCATACTATTTTTGGAAAAGACCCTTAGTTTAAAATTTCTGTAATTGCTAGCTACTGACAAAAGACAATCTAAAATATAAGGATCCTGCAAGGTTTCAAGAAAAAAAAAACCCAACCACCGAACCCAGAAAACCCTACCCTGAACTCCTGACCTCCAATTCTCAAATATGCTTCATCTCTAAGTCAAATACTCCTTATCATCTCCTTGAAACACACAAGTGACATAGGCATATCACAATCACCACTTCTATTATTCATTTTTCAAAGTGTTTAAATAAGTATTGACCATCTTTAAGTGGCTGATAAACTAGTTCTAAAACAAACTTGAAAGGCAGAGAGCCCTCTATATGCAAAGACTAACAATGAGGCAGAGATATAAAGATACAGAAAAATCTAAAGTTGCACAGGACTTTTTTTTTTAATTTCATGGAAGAAGGATGAATCTTATGCTCTGTTGCAGTTCTGCCTCCTTCAGAGAATTGAATAGTCATCAAGATGAGAGTAAAGTTGATGGCATTGGGGTGGATGGAAGAAAGGAAACGCTTCAAAAGATTAAAAAAATCCTCACTGAATTACTTTTTGGTCCAACTCATGTCCCTTTTAAAAAATGGGGCTGAAATCACAGAGCAAATAGGGCTTCTAAAATTTTGTTAACTATGTTCAGTTTCAAGTATATTGTTAGTACAGTAACTAAAAAAAGTAACTGGTTTATCACCCTTGTATGAAGCAAAAGGGAAATCCCAGAAATTACATCTTCACTGTGAGTTTACACTCTACTTCTAACAAAACAACTGCACTATTTGAAGGCACCATTAGAGCAAAGGTAAGAATCTGGAAGAATAAGTGACAACTGGAAGACATGTCATATTCTGGTGCTGCTCTGCAGTATGTCAGTGACACCTGCAACATGCCCCAGCTGACAGGGATGCACCACACGGGACAACAGTGCAGGGGTCCCCACTTCCTCCCAAGACATTTGGTTCTCTAACTTGAGTTGCCTGTACTCAACTGATCAGCCTTCTTTTTTTCTGGAATATATCAAGCAGTATCGAGTTTACCGATTAGCAGCTGATATTTCTTTCAAACTCTAAATCCCACGTATTTAATTAAACTGTCCAGAATTTTGTTGTCTCAAATCCCACTAAAGCCACCTTCTCAACACTCAGGGTTTACATCAGCCAGCACTCAACACCTATCTTCCCATTATTGTAGCCATATTTCAAAAGATAAGTACAGATCTAAGACAAAGCTTAAGCCAAATGGTGAATGAGATGACAGGACTTTGAGCTTGCATGTGCAGGCAACATGAGGGGATAAGTAAATGGGTCAGGGAAGCATGTTGGATCCAGTGAACCCAAGCAGACCCAGTGTACTGCAAGTCAAGTCCTGTCTTTGCAAACTTCTGGAAAAGCATTTTGCAGACATTCATTTTCTCTCAGCTCTCTGCAGGGGCTCCTGCTCAGAGCTTTGCCTTGAAACTGCAAGAGAACATAAATCTCTCTGTTCAAAGGTCAATATTTCAAAGTGCTCCAAAATGGACGTTTTGTTTTCAGAAGTAGTGTCAAGGGAAGGCATATTGGCGGCAAAAAGAAAACTTCTAGTGGGCAGTCACATTAGGGTAATGTAATCATGACTCATGCTCCTCACCCATTTCCTGACTAGGGCTGTGCATGATCAAAAGAAAGCCAGCCACAGCAATGCTGCCGCTCGTTAATGTTAGCCGGCCTGAAAGGATTACAAACTACCAGAAAACAAACTCATTGCAGAGCAACCTATTTAAAGCCTGACATAAATCGACACTGACAAACACACTGGCGTAACACCAACCAAAACAACTCGCCTTTGTTGCGAGAAACAAGTTACAACTTTTATGATGAGTTCTCCTAGCCGAACCAACCCTCTAACACACCTTTAAAACACTGTAAATCCTTGGGAGGATGCCTAGCGAGAGGGAGGGGAATGTCTAGTTGCTAGTTAGTATCTAAAGAAATGCAAGATGCAAGGACCTTTTAGAGAGGATCAGAACTCAGAGGACCGAACTCAGACTGCCGTAGAACAACTATCACCTCCCCAAAAGGGCTGAAAAAGAACACACAAATGGGACAAAGCACGAGTTGGGCTTAAGTGTCTCCCACCTTATAAGAAAGGTACTGCATGAGGCAATTTCTGTCTCAGTGTTCTGTCCTGTTGAGCATCCCGAGTGAAGCGTGTGCTTAATGATGCAAATTGCTGTTCATTTGTATAAAGATTTCTTCAGTAGAAAACAGATTTCAGATCCTTGTTGGGACCTCGGTCACATTTAATTTGTTCCAAAACCCACATTAATGAAAACCCCAAAATTAATCAGATATTTCAACAGAAACTAGGCTAGACATTAGGTAACAGATGCCAATACCCAGCTGCACCTCTCTACAGCCCTCACAGACCAAAAAGAATCATAGAATCACTTAGGTTGGAAAAGACCTTTAAGATCATCAAGTCCACAGACAACTCCTTTCCCTATCTTCTGCCTCAGAAGCAGAGCCAGGAGCCTACATTTGCAGGTCCCTTTCACTCCTTTACAAATGCCAAGTAAGTACTAAACATGCTCCTCAGCACCAGTTTCTGTGTTCCTTATGGTACTTCCAACAAGGAAGATCAAAGGGGAGAGATATTCTGAAATTGACCATTACATACATAATCCATTGTCAAAACCACTGTCCATAGATTTAAGACTGATCAGCAGTGTCATTCCACTCTCAGGATACTGGAGACCTATACCAGGTGTCTGACAGCCAAATTCAACCCAAATTTAACAACTGTTTCTTTTAGTAGCGCCTCAGCTCACCATTTAGTAATCTCAACCTTTTGCCCCTCACATTAAACAGAGTACTGGGGGACAACAGGTGGGAGAAGCAAAGTGTTGCATAAGGCAAAGTTATGTTTAGGTCTGACTAAACCAGTATCAGCTAAGTGTACTGAGCCTATCCTTTATCCAGGTTGCAGTAATTACTTCAGAGTTGAGAGAAGCTGGTTCTGAAACAGAGCACACACACATATACCGAGGCTTTATATTGCATTGTGACACTGGCTGCTGGACTGTTAAAGCTCTGTTCATCTTGTTCATACAACTCTAGCAGCACCAAAGTGAGGTGTACCAATCCCTTTGGGCATGGATGCACCTCGGTATTGACCAAGAACAGGCTGTTACCACATGCTGCAAGTCCTTCATGTACCAATTCATACAACTGGTATGGAAAGCAGTGGTGTGTAGGCAGAAAAATAAAAGAACATAATTCTGGGACCTACTTTCCCATGTAAAGGGCATATTTATTTACTTAATCCTCTAATAAGTAGGTAAGATGAAATGCTACCTTTACTGCAGGCTATTAAAGCAAATTTCTAATGGTTCTTGCAAGCTCCAGGGAGTCAAAATTCAAGCCATGGGAGGAGCACTATGTTGCTTAGTGTGGTTTACCATCCTTCAAAAATTTAAGAAAAGATGACATGTTTTAGAGTCCAGGGCACACAGCTACACTGCTAACAAAAACATCTGCTGGAGGAAAAAGGAAATCAAGCAAAATAAAATACAGCAACAACAAAAGAAACACTGCAACACCAACTCAGAAAACAAAAGCAATGTAAAGATGGTCAGAAATCAAGCCACCTAAGTGGACAGGTATTTCTGATTTTCTTACTGTGGGCAAAGGAAGAGAAACTGAGGTCAATTTCCTTGTCCTGAGTGCAAATCCAAACCATATCCAGCAAAAAAAAATTCCTGCAACACATAATACTCTAACAATGCATTAGGATTGCATTAATTTAAGGCACAGTGTGGGCCTCTCTTTTCTAGTCCATATGGTTCTTTTAACAGAGATAGCATCTGTGGAAACACAGGCAAAGAACAAACTACAACTCCCCGAATTACACAACAGCAGAGACACTACACTCAAGAAGTTTAATGGGGAACTTGCATCCAAGTAGGGCATCAACGTCTCAGTGCTGCTGCTTCAGTACTGGACCAGAAGAAATTATTGGATAATGCAGGGCCTGTTCCACAGACTCTCTAGATATAGCTCCCTTGGGAAGGAAGAGAAATACCACAACCAAAAGACTCTGAAACACAGTCCTAGCAAAAGACATGTACTTCTAAAAGGCAGATATCACCCAAGTGGCATTCTTTTCTTTCCCTCTGCACATGCCTGCTAACCTGGATTCACCAGAGGTAGGCTCCTTCTGGCTGCAGAAGCAGTGGGCAGCATACTTGGGCTTCTTCCTTGGAGCCCAGGGAAATCCTTACTGGAGGAAAGTATTAAATAGTTCACCAACAGCTACAAAGACCAATGTTAAAAGTAGTTCAGCAACACCCCTGTTGCTATAGTCACAGGCTTCCTAAGTTAAACCACATCCTTGAGTAAAATGGGATTTTGTAGCTGTTTTGTTTGTTTCCTTAGAGCACAACACTAAGTAGGGTTCCTCCTACAATAATTTAAATTAAATATATAACCTCTTAAACAAAAATTCAGCCACGGATACTGCTGTTAAACTTTTGCTATTCCTGGAAAGACCATAATCCATTCACTTGAGAGGACAAAAATGGGAAGAGACAATTTAGCATGGGAAAAGGAAAAAGGCACAAACAACAATGAAAAGAAAAAAAGCTGCACCTAGCCAGTAAACTAAAAGTCTCCAAGTACAACACATTAGCAGCTTGCAGGAAAACAGTTAACTTTTTATAGTCACCAGGTTCCCAGATTAATGGCTCTGATTGAGGTCACACCTTCCAAAGTGAGTGTTTCAAACTGTCTGAAATAAGGCAGGCAATTTCACTCAGGGTGCCAAGAGGCTGAAAGAGCATTAGATCTTAAAGCAAAATCTCAACTTTAAAAACAAAATTTGCAAATACCTGAAAAATCCAGAGACTCTTAATCTGACTTGCATTTGGATTATTATGTTCCCAATGATTTATTATCCAACAGACAAACGGAGTGCTGGTTTAGAACTTGATTAAGGCTAATAAATAATAAAACTCCCTTAACACCTTTCTTATGCAGAAGATACAGAAATTTTTTTCCCTTGTTTTATCAGACACCAAAATATTCTTCTTGAGCTTTCCACTGAAATTCTGTAATTTCCTACATACCTGGAAATAGCCATTTGCTCCTGGGTCAAACACTTTACTGACAGCTTTAAAAACAACTAAGATAACTCCTTGAGTCACTAGTTTACATCTCTTCTCTTTCAACAGTAATTGAATCAGTGTAATTATTGGAGTGTAATTATATACTGCAAACCAGATCAGAACCAAAACTCTTGCTTTAATAAATAGATTACAAGATACAAAACTGGTACATCTGCAGTGGAAGGACAACTTGCAATATATACAGCTCTTCTTTTAGCCCAGTATATCCACTGAAAACTACAAGTACTCTTTTTTTTCCTGTCACGGGTTCTCAGATCAGTTATGAGTTCTTCCACAGCAGCTTAACACGCCTGATTTCAAGGGAGCTTCTCTCCATTTGCAGGCCCTAAAAATTAGTGCCACTCCCAAGTCAGACAAATGATACAAAGAAAAAGGGTAGCTTTTTTCCTAAGGGCATTTGGAGTTGTGTGAACTTTCTGCTCAGCAGGGCTTGCAGCCTGCGTTACCAGTGAGTGCTCTTTAAACTCTTTGCCTTCAATTGATCCATTTCAGTTCAAGAACTACCCTAATATGATCTGCACTGGAAGACTTAGAATCAAGGGGTAAAATCAACAGGTGGATAATGAAATTCAGGGATAGAGTGACCTTGATCAACTGTGTCCTGATTTCAGCTGGGATAGAGTTAATTTTTATCCTGGTAGTTGGTACAGTGCTGTGTTGTGTTTTAGATTTAGGGTGAGAATAATGTTGATTAACACATTGATGTTTTAGATGTTGCTAAGCAGTGTTTACACAGAGTCATTGGCTTTTCAGCTTCTCACCACACCCCAGCAGTGAGTAGCCTGGGGAGAAGCTGAGGGGACATGGCCAGGACAGCTGACCCCCACTGTCCAAAGGGATGTCCCATAGCATATGGTATCATGGTCAGTATACAAACCAGGGGGAAAGGTGGCCAGGGGCCACAGCTCAGGAATTGGCTGGGCATTGGTCAGCAGGTAGTGAGCAACTGCACTGTGCATCTTGTACATTCTAATTATTTTATGATTATCCCTTCCTTTTCTGTCCTATTAAGCTGTCATTATCTCAACCTGTGAATTTTACCTTTTTTTTCCCCCAATTCTCTCCAAGTCCCACTGGGTGGGGAAGGAGTGAGCAAGCAGCTGTGTGGTGTTCAGTTACCTGTCAGGTTAACCCACCTCAAGCTGGTATCTAAATACTAGCAAGCCACTTGAGTTTTAACAGCAGCCCAAGTCATGCACTCAAGATTAAAATGGAAGACTAAATCATGAAGGCCACAGTTTCAGGAAGGAAGACTGTGCTCAGAAACAGAAATAAGAGGTCAGAAGAGGTCAGGCTGAACCTCATCCTCTTGAACTGTAGTCATAAGGAGCTAGTCCAATTCCCTGCTGCATGAGACAGCACTGAAAGGAAAGATCCAGTAACTCTGTATTTGGCCATCACCATGTCCAGTTCCTGTAGCCCAACTCCAAGAGGATATCATGAAACAAAAGAAAGTTCCAGCAGAGACTGACATTATCACTTACACATAGAAACATTAAGGTTGGAAAAGACCTTTAAGATTATGAAGTCCAACTATCTAGCTTCAGTTTGCTAGACTGAAGCTAGTCAAAGCAAGTACAAAGGAAAACACATTTTTGGAACAGCAAGAACAATTTACTCAGGCTTATGGTAAACTCTCTTTTATTTGAATATTTGTTAATTTTTTTGTTTGTTCTTTTAAGAAATTGCTATTGTCAAACAATTGTTATTGTCAAACAATTCAGGCAGAGCCAGGAGTTATACAGACACAAACCTGGGTAACAATTCAGGAAAGGCCTACAGCTTGTCATAAGACAAGTTTCCAGTGGTCTGGTCTGACTTTTATCATTCAAGACATGAACAGTATTCTCCCCTAAATTTATGTAATTTCTCTTAAGAATTAAGTATTTGGAAAAGTATTTTTATCTCAGTAATGCCACACTAAATTTTTAGAGCTTTTCTGTCCACAGATTGTGTTTCTTTGGCCCTCAAGACGATTATGAAGGTTGAAAGGACAAATCTCCTGGAAGTTATCAAAACAAAGCTCTCATAAAAACTGTTGTGTTTGGAAAGTCCTCATCTTTCAGCACAAAATAGAAAGAAAAAAAGTATATCTCTGTGTTGGACACTACTTCAAATCCTGCATGGAGAACCAAATAAATTGTCCTGTCAAATCACTGTGAACAGTTTGACATGTCCAAGCTTTAAAAGTTGTTCCTCCTTTGACACTGTGCAAGCAGAAGGGCACCTATTTCATAGCAACTTAGCCTCTTCAAAACAAACAGGAAAAATGTAACATTTTAAAATACAACTGTCCAAAAGGGGTATCTAACATCCATGACCAAGTGGAAGCCATGTCCAACTACAGATACTCAGTTTTGAAGAAAAGCACAATTATAAAAAAAAATTATATGTGGCTTCATTCACTTTTACTCAAAAAAATTCACACAGGTATTGAATTTGAAAATACAATACAATAACTTCTTTTCAAGTCACATCTCCTATATATTGTTACTACTGTAAAACTTGATTTTGGGACCATATTTGTACTTTCAGGATACTTATCCCAAAACTACAAACTTTGAAATTTGGAAAGCCCAGTAATTACCACCAGCTACCTCAGCAGATGGATTGAAAGAACACACGGAATCAGAGCACCTGAAAAATCATCTGGTACCATTTCAGTCATGGATCTTAAATGTACACACACACAGGCAGCTGCTCCTACTTCTGCAGATACTACTTTTATTACAGAAAGAATGTACACAATTTCTCAGATGATGCCTTTTTAACACATCCACCTACACTTCAGCTGTCTTGAAAGCTTCCATTTTAAGGCTTATTTTCAGAGTTGTTTATCAATATCTGACACTGCCATTCAACAGTTTCTATCCTCTTCTGCAGCCATCTGTATGTGTTTGTTTATTGGGAGGACTAGAAGGAGGTGGGAGAATTTTAACCAAAGTTTTTAAACTGTTTCTCTAATGACATAAAACAAAATGATCTAATTCTACTCCCCAGCTCTACTGTAACGTCCTTTACTCCTACAGATACACAAACCATCAAAATCCACAACATTGCTAACGGGTTCTAGCACTTCTGTACTTTTAAATGTGTCTTTTCCTGTCATTCTGAATTACCAGGACAGGCAATGTTAAGGTGTAAGTGTATAATTTTTTTACAAGATTCAGTTGCTTTAGTGTCTGACACCAAGAGTCTTCTGAATTCCCTCTATTGAGGGAAATCAGAAAATATCAGCCCTCATGCTTACATTGCTCTATCCTCACAAACAACTCAGGAATTGGCAGGAATAACCACCCACCCAAATTCAGATCAGTGACAGAACCTCTGCATAAGAACCAGGGATGTGGAACCAGGAGATGGAGGACAGTGGATGTGGGGAAGGGATTAAGGTTTATTCACAGATGCAAGGAACAACAACATTTACACAGGCTTGATACAGGAAAATTGGCTGGAATTTAGCAACATTTTGGAATTTTGGCCATTGAAGCCTGCTTCTTGCCTTGCAGATTTTTCAGTTATATACAGATTATATATTTGTATTTTCAGAGATTACTTGGATACACTTAAAGATTTAAACTTCAATGGATATACTGCTCATACCAAAGGCAATGTCAAAAAGCTTCCAACTTCTCTGTTGTTGCTTCATTAGATAACAATTCTGTCATTTCCTCCTATACAGCCGTCAGAGCATCTCCCAGTAATCAAAATGTTATACCATGCCACAAAGAACCTTATTTACAATTTTTATTTCTCTGCCAAGGTAGAGGCATGGTTGTACTCTTAAGGCAAAATAACTACTGCAACTAACAGTGAAATTAATTCTCAGACAAAAATGTGAAAACCATCCACAGCATAAATTACATGATTGTTCAGCACTTCCATTTGGAGAGGCAGGTTTTATTTTTGTCCTCACAAATTCCTTTAGGAACTCCTACAGATTAATAACCTTCTTGGACTCTTGCTATTGTAACTTTTTTCTTTGGGACACAAAGTATGCATTTTTAAGAGAGCTGTACAGTCCACTGCTATCAAATGGATTACTTTGTTGTCCTTGCTGTTGACCTCAGGGGATCTTATCTGAAAGACTCCACAGGCTGAGATGAGTATTCATACTGCCTGAAGGTACACAAAGAGAAAACCAGAAGAAATAGTGTCTCTCTTTCCACTAAAATCACAGCAAGCAAGCGGGGAGGGACATGCAAAACAGAGCAACAGCCATACCAATTACTGGTCTTCTCAGTGCACTATCTTTGTTCCTAACAACAGATTTTCTACTCAGTCTTGAGGACTTCTGTGTGCCACTGATTATTTTGCATGTTACTAATAAGAAACAAGTTAAGCCAAAATGCTAACAGTAATGAGGAAACCTTTTCATTTAAGTCTTTCATCAAATTGACTAGATGCTACCCCTGCCTTCTAGGCAGGATGACCAAACTGAGCAGTGAATTATTACAAATTTGTATTACTGTAGCATCACAGCCCTAACCACAAGCCAGGTATCTCTTACATTAAGAATTATGCACACGTAAAATGACAGCAATAAAATCTCACAGAAGACAGTTCTTTAGCCACTGTTTCTATTGGGGCAAGGAATACCAACAGAATTGTAGCTGCTGTGAACATCACCTTCCTCCTATTGCACCTTTCCACTCCAACTGTTTGGTCTGAAGCAAAGTACAATCCTGTATGCCATATATTCAGCCTATGCATGAACATGCTACTCCATTCTTCACTTCTATATTCCCATTTGGTTTTCAAACAATCAAACAGAAGAGACCCCCAGATGTATTACATCTTACCCTCTTATTTGTGATTATTATTCCAAGGTCATCTGCTCCAGGAGCCATGAGCAAGCAAAGAACCTGCCTAAACTTGATCAAGAGCAGTAATCTATGGTATCCAGAGCAGAAACACTGAGCTGCAGGACAATTAATGGCACTACTCCTTCCTTGTACTCCTTCCTCTTCCACTCACAATGTAGCTCTCCTAATGTTCAAACCCTCCTTAAATTGGGCTAATCCCTAACATTATTTGTCAGAGTAATGTATCCTTAAAAGGGAAATGCCCAAGACTACGCAGCCACAAACCATCCTCCAGATGAATAAAGACAAATAATGGAAATGCCAAAGCAAAGTGCCTTTGCAAGGACCACAGTACTGGGGAGAAATGGCATGGCTGGCTTTTACATGGCATTAGAAAAGGCAGAACCTGCACCTTTCTTTTCTCTTCACCCTCACTGGCATGTGCAACTTCCAGTTTCAAGGATGCTTTTGTTTTTATTCTTTGTGGTTACAGAACATGTACTCTCAAAGAACCAATGAATCACATTAATGCCTCAGATGACATGGACCTCATAAAATTTCAACTGATTAGGCTATCATTTGAAATCTGAACATGAAAATACTGATCTAACCATCCTCTGGAAACAAATTTTAACCAAACTGAAACGATGCTTTAGTTTCCAAAAGACAGTTGTTCAAATAATCCAAAAATAAATACAAAAAAATAAGATTGATGGCCACTCCCCTGTAGAATTTCATTAAAAGCAGTGGCAAGAGTGCCTTAAAAAGACATCACAATGGGGACAAGATATTTATGGTGTGCACCTTCAGTACAGCAAACTGTATTTGCTGAAAGAAACAACAAAACAAAACATTCACCTTGGACATTTCACCAAAACTCCACCACATCTTGGACTAATCTGTGCATCAGTTTCAGATCTAATTTACCCAATCTCACAAATAAACAGAATTTAACTAAATCAAAATATGCATGGAACTGTATTAACTGAGTTGAAAAAGTAAAGGTTTATAAAAAATATGTAGGCCTTCATGAAAAAGATGTATGTAAACATACACAATTCAGGCTTTACTTAGATAGGACTGGAGATACACATAAGAAATAATAAAGAATGGAACTTATTTCTGATCAAAATATCTTGATGGATAAAATTTAAAAGGTTAGATTTAGAAAGTATTAGAACAAAGAACATTTAAAAAATTTTTCTAGCATCATAAAGGATTTTCAAGGTTTGAAATTACTGAACTATTGATTTTTTGGGTAGAATTTAAAAGCTTTCTGAATGAGAAGAGTCCATAAATGCTGTCATGTATTTCTTGAGAATATAAAGGAAATATGAGAAAAATAAACAAAACCATGCAAGAATATAAATTTGGAGCAATATTGCCCAGCAACACCGGCATTATATTCCTGTACATCACTCAAGTACTAGAAAAACCACCTCCACAAAAAAACCTGTCTAGTACACAGGAACTGACCTACTCACATAGTTTGAGAACACCACCTTCTTATAAAGAGCTTAAGGAACTTTACTGGAAGAGAAACAGAGAAAGTACTTATCAAAGCAATAAGATCCATTCGCCTCTTCTTCATTAATATTTATTATTCATACTCTTACAGGGATTAGGATTTCTCCTGGTGAGGATGGTGACTGAGAGCTCTGCTGGCTAGGGAGCTGGTTTCACAACCTCTCTGCAGAAAGGCTTCAGAGATGCTGACTGTGGTGGCAGCAAAGCACCTTTGATCTTCCTCGCAGAGTATCACTGAGAATTATGAACCCCATAATTAGAAATATCATATGTAGAGCACTAAGGTTACAAACTCAAAGAACACAAAGTTAGAAAATCCCAAGATTACATTATTTGTGGAATCATTATTTGATTCCTTCGTCATCTGCACCACCCAAAACAACTAAGACAGAGCAGGGGCTTCAGCTTTAGCCCAGAATTTCAAACAGATCTTCCTTTTTTGCTATGTCTCACCTAATTCACCCCACATACTACATAAGGCAAGAGGGCTATGAAAAATAACATGACCTTAATGCACTTATATATGTATCAATATTTTCTACAAGCTTTTGCCTACTTATGGATACTTGCTTTTACCAGAAAAACAAGGNCACACTAACAGTTTGCTTTTATTTACTATTTTTATGCTAGTGCCTAATAGTCATAAAGCAAAAAACCCCACATTTGGAATGAAGACTCAACACTGTTGGTTCCAAAACACATTTGGAATGAAGGCTCTGTTGCCTTTGTTTTAGGCACAACACAAAGCCTCAGATACATATAAAGTTTCTATAGCAAAATAGTGAAAAACGGACTTGAAACACCTGGTATTTCAAAGAGATGGAAAAAAAAAATACACCAAGCCTTACAGTTTAGATCTTCCAAGCAAAGGTATGAAGTAGTATTTATTTTTAGAAAGTTCTTACAGATGACTGAAAAAAATAAATTGCCATGTAAATTTACCTAAAACAAGCTTGCAGACCTGATTAAGCAAGTCATACCTAGTCTCAGCTTGTCATCAGCTCTTGTATCTCTACAGAAGGTCAGCTGCTGTTTACATGTAATCACAGAAAAGTTCACTTAGCTAGTTCAGAATGAGACCCAGCACAAAAACTCACAGTATCAGTCCATTTAATTTCTTATCTAACATGTTCCCCGTTGACCTTTATGATAGAAATCAAAGCAGTGTATCAGATTTGGTGAGCTTTTCTCTATTATTCAGTGCAAGTAAAAACAGCATGAACACAACATTTACATAGTTAAGTTGTATGTTGCTGCTTTACCACACATAGTGGGGGTTGAAACCCTTAATGTGGCTCCCTGGCATTCACGAGATACTAGGTCATCAAGTTTTAAGAGTATTGCAACACTCGCTAATTTCAAAGATAAGAATAACTGTAATTCAAATTACTTGAGCTAAATATACATTTCAGTAAAATAGTCTTGCATTAAAAGCTACTAAGAGCATGATGATACAATTTAGTGTGAGCATTCCAAAACGACTCTCACATTTTGAGAGTTTTAGGCACTAAAAGTGCTACTTGGCTGTAGGCTCAGCCTGTAAATGGCCTGCAAATGGCTTACCTTTCCTCTTTAAAAAACAAAAGCACAACACAAAAAGGAGTAAAATACATTCAGCAGTTCACTGTCCTCTCAAAAGAAAAATCTCACAGTTACAAAGATTATTGACTAACTGTGCTCTTGTAGACTTGACTAGTGGTAAAACCATACGACAAATATTTGTTTCTATGCTTGACTATTTATTCCACAAATATCAATGAAACTAAGTAAAGGTATAAATACATCTTGTCAGCCTGGCCAACTTTGTCCTCTTGTAATCATCCCATTTTATCCCAGTGTGCTTCCTGAGGCTTTACTGGGTCTTGATTTAACCCTTGAACTATGAGGAAGTTAGTCTTGTCAGGCAGTTCCAGCTGCTCCCATCAGACTCACCTTCCCAGCAGTCACTATGCTGGATCAACATCGTTGCTCAATAACATTAGGAATGTCAATTATGAGTGTAAATACAGAACATTGTAAAATATTGTAAGCAATGTTTATCTGCATGAATGTCAACCAGAAATCTTATTTTAACACAGCACTAGAAGTGTGTCTCTTCTTCAGCATGAGGTTTACTTGAGCTCATGAGTAGCTGCACCTTATTCTGCCATCCTGCTTCACACTTCACACAGGATGTTCTGAACTCGGCAGAAGAGCCAGAACTCTGCTCTTACTGCTCCACCCAGACACATCCCTTAGCACCCCCGAGCCGCTTTCACTGCCTGCTAACCCGTCTGCTTCTCAGTGAGAGGAAATCATTTAAAAACAGTCCTCTACCCAACAGCAGAACACAATTCTTCCCACATCCTCGCTTAAGTTCAGACTTCAGGTTATTAGGGAAATTCACCTTGCTATCACACAAACAAACAAACAACACCTTCAGCCAACTGCCTTCCCTGTAAGCACTCCACTCATGGAGATACTGCGGCTTTTAGGTACAGACCACCCAATTAGTTCAGTTTACCACTGGGGGAAGGAGAGTTCCCCATGAGATGGTTCAGATCTTGAGAAAATATATTTACTGTGATGTGATCATAAGAGGGAAAAAAAAAGAAAAAGATGGCTTTATTTGTTTGTTTCCAAAAAGTAAAATTTGCATGGAGGAGGGTGAAAGCCTGTGGTGGTTTACATCATTATGAAAGGCCAAACAGGCATTAGGTGACCTGACCCACAGCAATTCTGTTAACTAGGGTGAGGAAGAAGAGGAAGAACTGGTCAGAGAGCATTGCTAATCCCCTGGGACACACATGGTCTCACTGGCAAGAAGTAAAGGAGAACCTGACAGCAAATTCCGCATGGCAGAAAGAATTTTTTTAAAATGCAAGTTCCCTTTTCTTCCCCAAAGTATTTGTCAAAACTTGGGCAGAGGACCAGAATTTCTTCTAGAAGAAGCCATCTAGGTCAGAAGACTATAAACCAAAGCAGCCTCCCTAATTATGAAAAGCTGAGAGCAAAGCATGTTCTGCCATGAACCGTGGCTTTTGTTGGTTACAGTAAAGCTGATACAAGTGGTTTGGAACAGTTTTAGATGCTTCTTTCAAGTCAATGTGACATTTAACCACAGCAGTCAAATAGGGATGGTGCAGACCCACACTGCCACTGCCTCAGGGCAAGAGTGGCTCTGGGCTGCCTCTTAGGTGATATTCATCTCTTTCTTTTCTAAAATTCACCCAGGCCACCTCCTGGTGACTCAGGCTGGCTTTACCAATCACAGAAGAGGGGCAGAGGTAGTTTCTGCAGCCTGGTTTTTACTTCTGTGGATGTACAAGGTACTCCCCAGACAACAGTAACTGTGATTACCTTTAATCTAAGGAGGAGATAAACCCTATTGTTTCCTTCCCAGATACCGCTGGCTTATGCTGAGGCCAGGAAAAATCATTCCCTTCCGTACTATCATACCAACCAAAGAACCTGCTCAGTTCCTCTCCTTCACATGCTGTAATGCAAAACAAATGTTCAAAGCAAGGAGTGTCTCGAACATAGGAGTTTCCTCTTGCTTTTCTGAATGTTTCTGCTGAAAGACTATTTTGTAACACACCACAGAGTGCAAGTAAATCTTACTGCTAATGCTAAAAAAGGCTGAAGCCTTTCAGTACAAGACACTTTAAAAATAAATCCCTGCAACAGTAATCACCTGCTGATACATGCTTTTATGTTTAGCCAGCTGCCAAGATGCCACATCTGTCACTTCTTGCTTCCAGAAATGTGCTTTCCTTTCCTGTAGGGAACGAGAAAATTCTGCTTCTAGAGTTGCGCTGAGTATCATGATGCCTTTTTTGGTATCTCTGTCATTCCTCTAAACATCTGAGCCATGGCACATGGATTATAAGATTTCTGGTAGTGTGTATCTAAAGAATTGTTCAGCTATAGATTTTCATACCTTAAACCTTCTGATTTTTTTTCATCTACATTTTCCTGTACAACATTACATCCTTACAACCTATATGTAACTGAA
>VZRH01007747.1:113632-130363 GCA_013397555.1 Urocynchramus pylzowi | reverse complement strand
GCGGGCTGCAGGGAAATCCTGGCACCGCGGAGCTGCCGGCAGGGAGGCGGGCAGGGAGGCCGGGAGCAACCACAGTAACAATAAAGGCTTCCCCCCCACCTTTTCTTTTTGAGCTGTTTTTCGGGAGTGGGGGCGTTGCGGAGAGTGCCGGGAGGCCCTACCTACACCCTGGTAGTGTCCCGGTGAAGCCCTCGGGCGGGCAACCCCCCTTCCCCCTGAGCACGGTCAGCTCCGAGGTGTGCTTTAAAGCTAATGATTTTTCCCCCAAACCCTCTCGCCGCTCACCTCCTCGGCGCCCCGATCCGTCAGGGGTGAGGCTCAGCCCGCTCTCCGCCCGCCGCACTCATTCATCCTGCCTGTCCCCCATTATTTGCGCGTTGTTAAGGAGCGCTCGGGCTTTCAGGACTCGGCGGTCTGTGACTGCAGGTAACCGGCAGATACTGCGAGAGCCGGCGAGGCGCAGGGGCGTCTCCTCCCGCCCAGCGGCGGGGCCGGAGCGGGGCAGCGGCGCGGAGGTGCTGCGCGGGGCGCGGGCCATTCAGCGTCGGCCAAGAGCCCTTCAATGACAGATTTAAGGACACCTGCCCGTCTGTTTTATACAAGTGAAACTGCCTTGCCCAGAACGGGAAAAGGCTCAAAATAGCTGTTGGCAGTCTAGCAGATTACTGACTAGGAAGCCCATATACACTGCGCTGATGTTAAATGTTTTACAAGTTCTCTGGTTAATCCAGATAGAGACCCCGGCATTGGTCCACCTCTCGCAGTGACATCCTGCCAAAGGTTTCTGTTGGCGGGACCAGGACTCAACACTCTGTGCCTGACAGTCTTACAGAAGGGTCATTTTTCAAAATGTTACTTTTGGCACTGCCATACAAGCGCTGCATGTGCCCTTACTGAAATATTAAGTGTGGTATATACCTTACCCAGGCTAAAGTATTTTTCTAAATATTTGCATAATTTTCATTACATATGGTGTTTTAAAATCAGCGTAAACAGTGGATGCATTGTATGTAAATGTGCATACTTAGTTTAAAATATGTTTACATACCCACATCTGGGTGAGAGAATTTTCCCCTTTGCTCTCTTTGCATTGGAGCACTCTGACCCTAAAGAACTTTACTACAGGGTAATTGTATTTTCGTTTTTTGTAAATACAGTACCCAAATTCAGAGAACATGTTCCTTTCAAGGTGTTGAGACTGAAATATTCAGCGTGCCCGCAGATCGCTGTGCCTTTATGCATACAGGGTGATGTCTCTGGGCACGAAGCATCATGCCATGCACGGCCCAGTCCTGCTGTCTGAAATGAGACTTGTGGGGTAAATAATGTCCTTTCACATTTTTCACAGTTTCTCATTGCTGAAATATTTTCAATTCTGAGAAAATTTTTTTAACCATCTGATTTACATATCACGATGATAAAAAATGCCACAAGCCCTCCATATGTCATTGAGCAGCCAAGGATGAAGCTGCTTGCTCCATGGGAGCAGGGCCTTTGTGCAAAGAGCCCCTCCCGGTGCCGGCCTCCCAGGTGGGAGCAGGCAGTGCCACAGCAGGTGGTTGGAGGCAGCAGCCCTGCTGCTGCCCAGGGGATTGGGATGGCTCTGTGCCCTGGCCTCCGACAGTACTGGAGGCATGGCCAGAGTCTGCAGTTCCAGTAATTCTTAAGTGCTATTGCAGAAGCCAAAGTAAATTTGAGAGCAGCCCAGAGGCTGCTCCCAGTTTATACAAAAGGACAGTCAGAGAAAACAGCTATTATAAAGTTTGTGTAAGCAAAAGAAAAAAGAATTCTGTAATAATTCCTGGCTTCTTTGGATACATTTCCAACTTAGCAATTATTCAATTATTTATCCTGTGTGAATGCGCTCCATGCTACCTTTCATCTATCAGCTCCATGCTTGAGACTATGTTCATGTTTAGGAACCTAATTTAAGTGGTTAAAAGCTTTTTAAAAGGGACACTGAAGGGATGACATTGCTGTTACTTTCTTTTAGTTCAGAAAGGACATGTGTGTGGGCATGCATGTGTGTGGCGCCATGTGCTGAAGCTGAAGAAAATCCACACAACTGTTTCTGAGGACAAAAGAAACAGACACATGGATTCATTTGCTGTAATAACAGGCTGGCAACACTTGACAGTAGCTCACTCAAAAGCTTGTTCCTGTCATGTTACACATCCTTGCCTCTTCTGAATATTTCCTTGGTTCTTCTCTCCAGAGCTGGGTTTCAAACCTGTGGGCCACTGTACTGTGCTACAGTTGGTTTTACTCAAGTTTCTCTCTTGTGCCCTTTCATGTTGTGACCTCTTACACCTCTGATCTGTGGCACCTGTTCCAGCTTTTCATTCTTCCTTCCTTCTTTTCCCCTTGTCTTTATCCCATGCATGTTTTCACTGCTTTACTCCAGCCCTAAAAGCCAATTTGGCCTGAAGACACAGCCATTTCTGGTGTCTTGTATCATTGCTCTTACCTTTTCAAGTTCCATGTTAGCCATCCCAAGGTCATCAAAGCCAGGCTGCAGCCCTCTGCACTGCACCCAAGTGTGCCATCACAGGCCATAATGATACTGGTTTGTTCTCTTAGGTAGGAGCAAAGGACATATTAATAGGAAAGTGATATGTGTACACATCAATAGCATTTGTGTGTTAAGGCAAATTACAGTTCAGAGCAAAGTTCTAGTTCTCTGCAGAAAAAACACCAGTCCGTTTTCCAGCTAAGCATGTTGTGGGAAACACTGAAGCACACACATGTAGAGGCCAGAGGCAGAACCAAGGTTCCTAGGAGAACTTCAATTATGAATTTCTTTGACTTCTTAGCTAAAGTATCAGAATGATTAAAAACATGCAGATTTTTAATTGAGCACCGGAAAGGAGTGATGGGATCCTCTGTTGTTAAGTCTCTTTTCACCACAGATTTATGCTTTCGCTCCTTTTAATTTCAAACCTCTTTTACTAGGAATTAAAACTGCATTTTAAAGAAAGTATCTGTTTAAGTGATTTGCTGAATCAGGAGAACTTCTATTTGTCATAATATTTGGCTTATTTATATATGCCATCTTAAGTGTATGGTGCTTTTGCTCTTCTTTCAGCTAGAGCTAAACCATGAGTTTAGTGAGGATTGTTAAGCAGTCTATTCTACTTTGAAATTGTCTGTTTAAAATGTTTTATGACCTCTAAAGTACACATGATTAACATAAGCTCTGGAAGCTAATAAGTTAAATTATTTAATGTAAAAAACTTCATCCTACCAACACAAACAAGAAAATGTGACTAAAACCTTTTTCAAAAACTCCATTTTCCAGGGTTCCTGAAGAATGCATTCTGAAACACTATTGCTAAATAGCATTTAGCAATACTATCTAGGAATGGTCTAAATATTTGGCTCTGTTTTAGTAAGCCATGTGGATTACCAATGCTCACATGTCCAAGCATACTACATTTCTGATAAGTTACTCCAGAGAGTGACTATACTATAGAATACTATAGAACTGTAGGGTCAGAACTGAAGGGACTTTGTTGTCATCTACTCCACATTGTGCCCTGATGGAGGACCAAGCACTTATTGCCATGCTCTTTTCCAGGGCAGATGCAGCCCCTTTAGAGTTCTCTAAAATGGGCTGCTGCATAGTGTACACAAATCTCACTTTTCACAGTCTCTCCCAGTTCCCTGTGGCACTGTGGGCAAATTGGTCAACCACATACCCAGGATATTCCTACACATCTTCATTTATCCTCTGTGCCTGAATTCATCCACTGGTAGAAAATCCTCAACCTCCTGAGGTAGACCCATAGTCTCATTTTTTCATGATCTGTATTTTTTCTTTTTCCCAACAGATACACAACTTACATCTTTCTTGGCTGCAAATCAGTCTAATTTCTTCTCTCAATGACCTTAGAGAACAGTGAGACCATCTTCTTTACAACAATCATATTAGGAGGCTGTTATTTTGCCCAACTTTATGCTCACTGTTTGCTCTTACCAAGTGAAAACAATGATCAGTGCTATATAATAAAGCTTCTTTTCATGGAGATTATTACACAGCATTGGAAAGCAAGGATATGATCTGACTGAGGGAAAAAGTCTTCTGCAACTAGTTTGCCACAGATTATTTCTGTAACTGTCACTTTGGGAATTTCTATAAATAAAATCACTATCACTCTTCTGAGAAGTGAGCATTTACTACCATGTTTTAAACAATGAAAAAATACAGATCTGTTTTTCATCTAAATTCTTTATATATTTGAAATCACTCAGAGAAGAGAGTCCAAAGAAATGTGGTTTAGTTTGACGAAAAGAAGCCTCCCAGTGGGATATTTAACAGAATACCTAGAAAACAGTGTTGAAAGACATAATATTTGGAACCCTCTTTTTCAACTCTTGTTCCATGACCTCTGATTTCCAGAGGACCATACTTGGCTTTAACTCATTGTCCTCTGTGGTGATAACACTTTGGACCCAGGGGGGAAAAGAAGGACTAATTGACCCACAGTTTGAGCAAGGGTTTTGCCTGACCTTGTACACATTAGTGATGGATGTTTGACTTTCAACTGTTTTTGATATTCCAACACTGCCCAAGATTTGGCTTTCCTAGTCTGCATTTTCCTACTGCATTGTAAAATGCCAAGTGGAAGGATGGGTGTGTGGACCAATCTTCCCCCCCTCCCCAGTCTTCCCAGGCTGCCTAGTAATGCCTGAAGGAGTGCCTGGAGTGATGTGGTGATTAAGCCAGTGAAGGAAGGTGGTAGTTCACTGATTGCCTCAAAGAGCTTTTCCTTTCTCTTTTCATCTGCTCTCCTGGTCCTCTAAGCTCAGAGCACTTTTCCTTGCAGAACACCTCAGGGAGATGAGGACAAAAATTCCACTGTGTTTGGCAGGAGGGCATGCAAACAAGCATCTAGTGCCAGACGTGTGCCACTGTCTATGATCAACAGCGGCTTCAAATACATCACTAAGTAATTTTCAATAAAAGGACATTAATGCTCGTTTTAAACTCACAAAGGGAAAATAAACCACAAGTCATTTGAAAGGATATGGCAGGAGCTCACATAAATGTAATAAATGGATAGAATAAATAGAATAAATAATACTTTTCGCAATGAATATTCACAAAGAAAAAGAAGAGTAGAAGAACAACAGCTCTGCAAATTATCTTGCTTAATATGAAAATTTGAGCATCACTATCAGCATTTAGGGACTAATTCTGAAACTGCTGAGTAGTGTTCCATTAACTGCTGTGGGAGTTGAGAGCACCTGGCATCTTGAGAAATTGGGCTCTTTGGCGGTTTTAATTTAGTCTGACAATAATGCTGAATAAAAATATTCTTGGGGATAGCCCACAATTATATACCATGAGCTCACTTCTTCATTATAAAATGTGAGCTGAAGCCATTCATAACTGCCAGCCAATATTACAACAGGCAATTCCAGTTTTTCATTGCATGGGAAAAGCTCTAGCAAGCTTTAATGAGTTTCAAAAATAGCTGCCACATCAGAAAATCGTAATGGTGCTTGTTTTTCTAATGTGAATACCTGTTCAGCAGACATCACTTAAACAATGGCATCCAAATAGACCAGGGCATGTAAAGTAGCTACTTCTATTTGTCAGCTGCACACCCATTGTTTTCAGTCTGAGCCTGTAGAGCAGCTTCAGCTGTACATTCCTGGGAAGTGAATAATATCAGTTGAGATTACACTACACTACCACATCTATTACAAGCACATTATAAAGAATGAATATAACCTAATTAGGAAATGCTGAAGTCGGCTGGGTGTGGATGTGGGCTGGGGAAAAGTTGTTTTACATGACCTTCGCTTACTGAAAATGAGAGTTCACAGAGGATAAAGCAAAGGTAACAGTGTAGATTTCAGGCTCAGATCCAGATACCACGTGTACATCCCATATTCCTCATAATCTTCCCACTAAGCTAAACAGTTGCTCCCCAAGTTTCACTTCCGTGAAACTCTTTTGTAAACACTTTACAAATCCAGCAGGACAACCAAAACTGAGTTATATTCCTTATTTTCATGCAGATTAGAAGTAGAACTCTACTCTTGTTTATAGTGCTGGAAGGAAGAGGTTGCAGAAAAAGATAGAAAGCTTCATCTTAACTAGATAAGTAAAGAGGCAAGCTCTTCCAGCAGCTTCATGGAACCTTCCTCTTCTTGTAAATCTGACTCTTCTGACACCCTTTCTAGCCTGCAGCACAGGATTGTTTCATTGCTTTCTGCTGGCTGCCTTACCAGAGCATCACTGATCAGCAGTATGGGATTTCACAGCTATGAAAATCTGCATCAGCTGTTCCTATGTCTGCATGTTGTTAGCCAGGCATGCTGCTGGCTAACAGCAAGTCACTGAGAAAATGCCTTCAAACATGGCTCATGTCTTGCATTTACCTCTTGGTTCCAAAATGAAGGTTGCATTAATGCCAACAGCTGGAACAGATCAGTGCTCCAAGTTGGATTCCTGCCTTACCACTGACTGGAACAGAGGTTGCAGAGTGAAAACTGCAGCATGCCAAGCTGAAAGTAGTTTACTGTGTTTATGGGACAAAGTCTCATCTGTACAGGTACTCACAAAGGCCAGACCAGTTTTCCCACAGCACACCACAAAATGGTGCAATTGAGCACGCAGTTAAAACCAGTAAATACAACCTCAGACGTCGTGGTCTGCCCATAACTGAATACAGTACCAGAGCAGATACACTTGGGCAGAGCTCTGCTGTTCACATGCTTAGAACTGACTAAAAATCAACAATTACCCATTTTCTTTGCCCTTAATATATTTTTGAGTTCCTGTTCCTACCAGAAATAAGGGAATGATTCATGCTTTCTTCTGGTGGCTTTTGCTCATTGTTTAAGGACTATGAAATTGATTCTCAGTTGATTTTACCATAAATTGAGAATAACTATTAATATCAGTGACATGATGCTGGTGTGAAATTATATGCAGGCATCACTTAAAGAAATACACTTCATAAGGTTGACTTTTCTATGTATTTACTGCAGTGTGCACTTCTGCATCTCTCCTCCATAGGTGTGCAGCTCCTGTCCCCTGCCTTGTAGATTGGAACCAAGTCTGCCTCTACTTATTTCTTCTCACAAATGGGATTAGCTATATCAAAATCTGCATTTAAAATGCAAAATAAAATTACCTATTCCACAGTCCCACAAATATTCTCTAAATCACAATTTACACAATCCACAAACCAAGCCTGAAACCACCAGGACCCCCAAGACTGTAAAGATCTGACATTTTTCCTGTTCTCCAATGTCTCCAAAGTGGTTAAGAGGAGTGAGTTGCTACCTTGCTTTTGAAGCACTTGTTTTGAACCTGTTATCTGTAGGTACCTGGTGCCCAATTCTGAGTGTCTTATGATGATGATAATTAAGAAAAGAATGCTTATTGTCAGTAGGTATGGATCTGCACAGGAAAATTTGTAGGAGTTTACAATTTGAGAAAGATGGAAGTAGCTAGCCTTTTTCTTACACACAGTTAAGATTTATTATTTATTTTAGATTGAAAAGTATTAGTAGAAACAAAATACAAAAAAAGCTTTAAAATGGTCAGCATGGCAAATTCTGAAATATCTTTTCTAAAGATACCTCCACTTCATAAGATACCTAGTGCATTTGCAGAAAAATGTCTGGAAACCTAGTAACAAATATAACTGGTATGTGTGTTTTAATTTTCATAATCTTCACATCAATTATGGTCATGTTTTTTGCAATGCTTCTGTTATATAATTAGATGGCCTGACATCTGGCTAAACGAACAACCTACCATATGTGATTAAAACACTGATCAAACTGAATCTGATAAAAATATGACAGTGCTGGAAAAATTCATTTGCTGGTGATAAATAGTGTTGGGTTTTGATCCTCAGACAAAAATCCTTTCATCTGAATAATTTAACCATCATTAACTCTTTCTCTCCTTTCCTTGCCATCCCACACATACATAAATATGTTGCCATCCTGGAATATCATTTGGGAAGCAAAGGGACTAATCTCTTTAAATGTGTAAACAGCCTACAAACTGGCCATTAACTACATGCCAATGGTGCATTGTTAGTGTAATAAGAAAACACCCACTTAATTCAGGTAGGAATTTTGTCTGCACTAGCTTAGTCCAGAATCAGGTGCTTATTTTTCAGTGGAATTTTGTCACTTAGCTAATATTTTAAATCCCATTCTGTTTTAGCTACATTATTGGGTTCTTAAGAGTAACCTCTTAAGAAAACTGATATGACTGGAATACATATTTTATTGAAGAAGATGTGTACCAAACCTTAATCAAGTCTTTCTGCTGAATGATGTAGTTTGTTCTTCTTAACACACTTAGAGGTTTTTATTTGAGACCTGGTATGTTAAATGTTGACTTTTTTTTTTTTTTTTTCTATATGTCATTTACTGTAGGTGTATTAAACTTAATTCTGTATGTCAGAACTAACTTCTGGAGTGGAATAAATAGTCAGTTAGTAACATCTGTCAGTTTACTAGAAACACACAGAGTGTTTTTGTTACAAAATTTTCATTACTTGCAGTGGCCAGTGCTCTGAAACCTCCAAAAACAGCTCTCAGATTGCTACACAGAGGTATGCATTAACCCAAACCAGATTATAGGTTTGAATTGATAACGCCTGATGACTTTTTTAAAAGTGCAGAAGTTGTTACAAGCCCTCCTGTAAATGCAGCCAATATGAAATATAATGAACCTTCCCAGATCTGAGCTAGCACTCCATAGAGAACAGAAAACCATATTGCTCTGCAACCATTTGTTTATTCAGTCACTCTGAATACTTATAAAATTTGTTGCATGAATCATTGTGTTTGACTTCTGTGTGTCTGTTTAAGGCTATAAATCAGAAAAAAAAGAAATTGCTTCCAGTATCTAATTTTCCTTCAGTTTGATCTGATTTTTAAGAAGTGGGAGTGTCTTTATTTCCAATCAGCTTTGAGTTCCTTACAAATATTTCAAGTAGATGCATTAATCTTCAGTTTAATGGTTGAGCTACATCAACTTAAAGCTTATTTGTGCTCAGCTTTGGATTTCCAGCCATGCGTGGTTGTCTTGTATTTCTGTCCTTGAAGAGATGACTTTCTACTCAGTCTGTTCCATTTTTATCTGGACTACTAACTGATGTGCAAATCTCAGTTGTATATTTTATGCAGTTTTGGAAAACGAGGCCTTGGAACCATGGAAAAATGTCATGTGATGACTCTCACATGACACGTCCAGCTTAAAAAATGCATCATTGAAGAAAAATGCCAGAGCTGATTACAATAAATTCCTTAGTGAATTCCATCAAGAAAGGAAGTGGTCTTACTCAGTGTTTGCTCACAGCCAACCAGTTCCTGAAGTCCTGAGCAAAGATTAACTGGGGCTCCAATTTGGTTGGATGTGCACATGGAGATGCAGAGACAATCCTTCCTGAAGGGGTGTGGAGCTCTCAGCACTTCAGTGGCTGGAAGAAGGGAGGAAGGTATCAGCTGGGAGGAGACATGGTGGGATCCTATTTCTGCATTTCAGTGCTTTCATATTTACCTTTGTTTGGTCTTGCTTGCTATTGTCTTGTGTTTATTTTAAAAATGAGTCAGAATTTATGGAGCCTTTCAGGAGGATGTCCTGCTACCTGTGATTCATGACATCCTGCAGAAATTGCGTGCTGATTAATAATGCCCTCTCTGCATGGAACTGCACTTCCAAGCTGTGAAACAGAACAAGTGCTGACAAATCCTTCTAATGTAATTCTGTTGAAGACCTGTGTTGTGATGTGCAGCCTATGGGGCTCACCCCCTACAAGGCTTCCAGAGTGTTTGGGGGTGCTCTCAGGCCTCACAGAGCCCATCCCTCCACACACACTGACCAACAAGAAATAAGGGGTAATTTTTATCTGAAAAACTGTTGGATATTTAAAATGCAAACTTTGAAATTAAAGTTTTTGTCTGTAAAGTCAGTCACCATTTCTAGCACTCCCTTCTGTGGAACAGTCCCAGGGATTTTGTCTGGGAGAGGAAATCTAACATCCCACTTGAGCTCAAAGGAAAACTGATGATTTCATGTAGCCCTCTGTCTGGCAATATATCTAATAAGATTTACAAGTTTGGAGCACATTGACTAGCAAGCTTTTTATAACTAATTTTAAATTACACTGTTATTTACAATAAGTAAGCCCCCATGATATTGACAATTTAACAGTATTAACAGTTAGGGAAATAAATTTTGAAATATGCAGTCTCTTCAAAGTAAAGTAGAAATAAAAATGTAGAAAAGAAAATGCCATTGAAACCAAGCTGCTAAAATGATGCAGCATGCAAGCAGTGGCTTTATAGTTCATGATTAACTCCTGTGTAATGTGCTGATACTTTGCTGCTGAGATTTGGCAAAATGGGCCCTAAACAGAAAGTCCTGACTGGGCATCAAATTCTCTTACCAAAACATAGTGCCAGTGACATTATTTTACATGCCTTGCTGTTGTGGGAATTCCTTTTCTGCAAGGTATAAGAGTTTAACGCTCCTCAACAGGAATTACCTGAAAGGAAATTATTGACCAGAGGGATAAATACTGATCTGAACTGAATCACCTTCCAGCTAAAGAGTAATTTCTGTGGGTACAGACATGACAATCTACACTAGAGAAGAATCAAGAAACACTGAACTTCTACATTCCAGCCCTTGTAGTATTTCCATGTGCTGTAAATAGCTGTGGCTTCAGCAGCATAGAACAGGATGTTGTAAACTGAAACACTTCCTAAAAAACACAATGCCTGCACAGGTGCAGCGAGCCAGCAGGATGACATAAAGTGTTACTCTGTGACGCTCATCCTCACAAATATACGTGATCCTGATCCCTGTGGCCATAAGAAACCCTTTGGCCACCTTTTCTCTTAGCATTGAAAACTCCAACATGAGAAGAATGTTTTCAAACAGGATGACAAGGCTACATCCTGCACGGGTTTGAAAGGAATTGGTTGCAGAAAGCAGGCAACAGCCCATAATATCCTTCCTGCTCAGTTGGCCCTCCTATCACTGCTGATATCAATATGGGAAGTCCCAAATAAATAGAAGGTTTAAATTTCCCCTGTTGTGCCACATTCCTGTTTGGCATCTAAACCCCTATTATTTGCTATCCAATGGGGAGACAAATGGATCATGGATTAGCTCATGGTGTGTTTGAATTGAGGAATGTGAGTACGTGAAATTGCAGCACCATTAGGTCACCCTGGGCTCTAAACTGCTACAAACCAACCTCACCCCACTGATTTTCAAGGATCCTTCCCATTCCCTGTGGAACATAAGTATCCATGGTAAATGGATCTGGCACATCTAGGCCGTGTCCAGGCTGAGGGCAGATGCCTGCTTTGGTATCCAGTGAGGATCCTGATCTCCCCACAGTGCTGTCATCTTGCCCTGAGCACATGGCAGCTCTCTGCTCAGTTTCCATGTTGCTTCCAGCAGGAAGCAGGGCAGGGAGGAGACAGCATGTGTCTGAGTTTATCTCCCGTACACAGCTGGGAAGTGCCTGGGCTGCCCTGACCCAGGGGAGTGGAAGTGCTTCTGGATCCACCAGTTCAGACAGGCCTGAGGCCGGTTCTGCGACAACTGTTTGGTTTGACAGTGAGAGTCACCCCTCTGTAGGTTCAAAACACAAGCCACACCTTGCCCTTGTTGGCATCTCTCTCAAGACATCCAAGCTCTTTCCAGCATCCTTACGGTGATTCTTGACCTTGCAGCAGAAATGACCCCCTAGTACCAGCCTTTCTCTCTCTGCAGCTGGTGCCTGTAACTGGGGCTAGACTGGGGACAGTGGGTGGGTAGGAACAAGGCAGTGCCAGATTGCTGCACAAGGACTCCTTGCAGTGATGGTGTGCAGCCCTAGGAGCAGAACAGGAGTCCTCCTCACATGCTGGCATCCCTCTGGCTGTATGGTAAGGGTCTGCCAGGAGTGAAGTGAGGGATCTGCTGCAGTGATTGGGGGTAGGTTTGGCATTGGCCCCACCAGGGCTCTGCTGTGGGCACCTCGGAGGGGAGTGGGGACTGGATTAAATCTGTGGCTGACTGCAGAAATTTATGTGTTTCCTCTTAAATGTTTCTGCAGTTACACAATAATTGTGTAACTTTTATCAGGTCATCTATTTCTTATGTTTTCTCTGTTTGTTTTCCCAAGTTTTGAAGAGTGAAAAGAGAAATTCATATGATTTCCTGGGACAAGACTGTGTCTTCCACTAATATGCTTTTTGTCAGTAATCAAATGTGACTATCAGTATTCATTTCCACAACACAGGTCTCATAAAGAAAATGGCATAATCAAATTATGTGGCATTTTGCATTTTTTAATTGATAGAAGGGAAAAGCTGAGATAATTTACCACTTCATCATCCTTCAAATTGAAAATCTCATGCTTTAAGCCTCTACACAGAGCTCTTCTTTGTTACTAACAGGTTAAGGAGAAAAGGAGTAAGTATGGGGACAGGCCAAATTCTGATATAATTATGATCTTTTAAAGGGCTGATTCTGCTTTCATTAAGCATAGTGCAAATTAGAAGGAAACTCCACAGGCTTCAGGGGAGCTGAAATGTAAAAACATCAGTGATAATATGAAGATTGTAGATATTTATAAGAAACAGTGTTTGTGTCTGCCCTACATCAGTTTAGTTTGAAGAAGAAGGTGCAGACCAAAAATCTCAGACTGATGGTGATCACTTAATTCCTGTTTTCTTTTACATACATATTTTTTTTCCCCTTATATTAATCTACCTTATATTTGGACAATTGCACAAAGTAATGAATAAAAAAGGAAATGAAAGACTCTGTGCTAAGTAAATAACATTGTACTTTAAAAGCAAGTCCTTAGTGCAGCACACTAAGCTAAGGCACTGACATGAAAATCAACCTTTAAGTGAAGATTAATATACTTTTAAAGTGTTCTCTGTAAACCATCTGAATCTCCATGTATATCAGAGGAAGTAACTAATTTTTTAGCAGTGGCCAAGTGGTGCAGGATAAAAGGCTTAAAACTGGACTTTGCAGCTATTTTTTTTTTTCATTAATTGGAACGGTGAACAGGATCAGAGCTGATGAGTCATTGCAGGAGCCTGCTGGAATGTTGTTCCAGCTGTGTATTGGGATCCACAGGTGCACATTTCTTGGCCCAGATATTCAAAAGTGGTAGGGAGGCATTCAACATGCAGCAAATTCTTACTAGATGGAGAATGTTTTCTCCAAAGGAGAAGGGCATGGTAGCTAAACTACCCATGGCAGCATATAGTGCATATTGTGGTATGGAAATACAGTGATTTCTGACCTGCTTTGACTTTGTGCCTTGGTTTCTTGTTTTAGCAGACCAAACACAATAACACATTAGTGAGAAGGACCCAGTACCAAGAGATTCCTTGAAAGTTTTCCTACACTTTTTTTTTTTGCCATTTTTGCCTCAAGCCTGCACTGAAAGGGAAAGTGAACATCCTGGGACTGGAAACCAGCCAAAAGCTCAGGGACTTCTCACCTACAAGAGTTTGTTGTGGAGCACAGCAAAAAGCATGTGCAAAAGATGTGAGCTATTGTTACTCAGTTTGTAATCTGGAAAAGTGGTGTCACATCTGTTGTGCTCTGTAAAGGATTCTGCCTACAATATTCAGTTTACCCTACTGGTACCACCACTACTCCAAAAAGATTGAAAAATATGTCTACTTTCAAACACCATGCATTTTTACTATGATTTGTACTTTTTATTACATATCTTGTAAGGGCTTGGTTTTCATTATGAAGAACTACTGAGAGAATTTCTCAGCATGTTTTATGTTGTTCCTCCTAAGGTTTTCTTTAATCTCAAACAAGAAAAATTACTGTATGCCTTTAATGCAATTTAATGCCTTGAAGACCTTTCTGACCTGATCAACAGAAGAGGGTGATTGTCATCATTAAAAATATGCAATGAATCTGAATTGAGTTTGATCCAGCTCTGTCCATTGATATATAACACAGACTTGATTACATGATTTGTTAACATGACTCCTTACGTGACCTTAAAACACTCATTTGTGACAAGTAGCCATTAGGAGGACATGCTTCTGCGGGAGGACTTTTGAGAATTTCATTAAAGTAATTTCCAACAGCAGTAGCATGCATTAACAGTTGTGAATGATCCAGCAAAACTGCCATTCCTAGCACATTCTCTTTTTTGTTGTTTGCTTTCTGTTCCCCAGTGTTTGCCCTCTTTCTTTCTACCTGGAAATCTTGCCTGGGCAAATTTTATCACTTTCTATATTTGTCGGGGATTTTCAGCCTTCCTAGAGATTCATGGTGAAAGGTCAGACGGTGTTTTGCATATGCCCTGAACTGACATGTGAGCTGACTCTTTTGGACCTGGCTTCTGTGCAGAGGTCAAAGACTTCTGTACTGTGTGTGGACACACAGCATGGATCTATACCTCACTCACCCAATGCCTGCTAGTTTGGCAAGCACAGGATATACCACGCATGCATTAGACAGCCACCTTGGACCTGTGCAATCATTTTGACACTTACAGGAAGAATTAACTTTAATTACTGGGCTTTGTGGGGAGGCAGTAGGTCTACGAAACCCCAAAGATATGTATGTTGTTGCCACACAGAGATAAAGCATCTGTTGCAGAGTTCACCTGGTCCTATCCTCAACTGCACATTTAATCAACTTTGATGTGTACTTCCAGTTAATTAGACTTGGTTTCTTGAGTGCTTTCTCAAAGACAAGCTCTCACTGGAGATAGTCTCATTTCTCACTTGACCCAGCTCTAAGGTTTTTTTCAGGACTACCCGAGATTTAGACACTGCTGCCTTTTTTGGCTTATTGTGAATCCACATTAGACATTTAATTATATTTGAGATCTTACGGAAATCCCGATGATCTCCTGTGACAAGATCGTTCATTCTGTGGCCTGCTGAGCACATAAATATATGACCCTCTGAAATGTAGCTGAAACACTGAGGTATAGTTCCTTTTTCAATTGACTTATTTTAACTGGAATTTAGAATAATCATCCATTCTATTTTTTTTTAGATTTATGTAATTATATAAGCACCACTAAGACTACAAATAAAGCCTTAGATGATTGTGAAACAGCAACAAGAATCCAAGAAAAACTCCAAGTTACCAGAAGAATGTTCACTCATGGATGGAAAGATAAATATTTCTAAGACTCACATCATAATTTTAGCAGTATCTGAAAGAATGTTTGTTTTTTTCAGTTTATCTTTTACCTTTGGTAATTAGAAGTTATGGTTCTTGCCTGGAGGAACTCCGGTTTCTATTTAGCTTTAATTTCAGTGCATGAATGGAATGCAGCCTTCTGTGCAAAATGCACATGCTGCCCCATGGCTTTCTCATGACTGAGGATGTGTTTGTCTGGTGCTTGGTGAGCTAGGGCTGGAAAAAAACTCAGAAAAACCTCTGCATTTTGGATTGTGCAGTGTCCTTTGCTTATGGAGGTGTGGGATAGATTTGTACATAGATATGGCTGTTGGTATCATTTTCATATATGTGAGCAAGGTAAATAGATATAATTACTTTTTAATCATGGTTGCATTTATGCTCATTACATGGTTTTGCTTCATTAACTCTTTCATTCTGAATTTTCAGTCAAAAAGGGGTTCCCTAGCCATTCTCTTCCAGAAACACTATTATATAGTAACAAAGATCAACATTAAAAAAGGAGAATCATCTTTTGCCAAGATCATACATCCTAAGGAATTCAGTCAGTTTATTTGACTAAAATGTTGTATTTAAAGTAATAACTGCTTTTATAGCACACCAGCTCCCTTCCCAAATAAGCTGCTTTGAGATCTGTAAAAGCAGTCAGAAAAACAGATGATACCAATTAAAATGTTATCAGGAGCTGGTTTACTGTGCAATTTATTTCATGTAATTGCAGAACTCAGGCATCCAAAAATAATAAGATAGTTTCTCCCCCAAATCATAAGAATCTAAGTAATAAAAATGTTGAGGCTGTTTTTATTCCTTGATGTTAGATACACTCTGTGTGACCTTCTACCTAGTCTGTGTCATACCTTGCTCTAAAAACAGCACATGATATTGTATTTCATTTTTTTTAAAAGCTCCCTATGTCCCTGGACATTCAGCAGGTCTTTCTGACGTATCATCAGTTCCTGTGGAGTTTTATTCACATCAAAAATAGTTGTAAGAATCCTTCCATATGTGCATTCAGTTAATCAGCACGAGTTTTCTCATCAGTGTGGTGGCTGTTTGCACAAACACGTATCAGCAACAGCTACTGTGAGGCTTTTAGGCTAAATGCTGTTTAAGCAGAAATTGGTATCATGTTTCTTAATTTAGCCTTACCAATCCAAACATTTTGCAAAATCTGAATCAAACCTTGAGGTGAGGCTGCAAACTGTGGTATTAAAACATAAACAAATGTACTTTTTTATGTGTGTCTTTCTTTATAACTTATCTTTATAACTTACTTAACAGTACCATGTGTTCATTCTTTTTTGCAGGACAGAATTACAGGAACTTTTTTTTTATGAAATGTAGTAAATTTCATAGATATAGAGTGAAAGGCTATGTTGACAGCTATACTGTAGCATCATTTGTAGCACCATTTAAAATGTTCATGCTTTCCTACCCTGCCAGCTATATATAAAGACATCCAAAGTGAGGCAGGGGGAAAGACAGAGCAGTCTGGCTAAAAAGTGCTTGAGCAACTGTCACAAAATCAGTGTCTAGTTTGAAAAAAA
>VZRH01007747.1:63420-113592 GCA_013397555.1 Urocynchramus pylzowi | reverse complement strand
TAGTTAGTAATTTTGTAATGTGTGGATTCTGCATTTTGCACTTAAAAATATGGTGAAGAAATATAAGTGAAGGAATAGTGGACTAAAAAAAAAAGATTAAAAAACCCAACATACGTTAAATTTCCAGAATATATCTTAATTGCTAGAATGGCATGCTTAGCATGGAAATAGGAAAATCAGCTAGGATTTCTAATACTGTGTTCATGTGTTTATAGTGCCTTTATGTAAAAACTGTAATGGGATTTTTTTTTTTTATTACTAAAGTTTGGTGCCAAAGTCACTTACATTTTTATTGTTAGACCAAACTATGGCTGCTAAAGGGCTTTTTAATTTTGTCTAATAAAATCAAAATTAAAATTATATTAAAATATTGAAATCAAATATAGTGACATGAACTGTTAGACATTGAAATCTGAGTAATATCCTACTGTAGAGTTTAATGCTGATAATAATACTTTGCATTTTTGGATTCAAGGCACACTTTATTATCAGCTAATTATCTACAAATTATCAGTTATTTACTAATTTATCCTCTCTGACATAAAAGTGACTTTCATTTTATGCATGCAGTAATTTGGGTGGATCAGATTTACCTGACACTACATTCTGATTCAACGATACAGTGAAGATCAGACTTCAAATTTCTGAGCACATTGTCTTCCACTGTCAGTTAATAATTTGATACATTTATGTAACTGAGTAAATGTGAACAAAGATTTTTAATAGTTAACCTGTATTATAAAGGATAATTTTTAACTAATCAAGTACTGATTGAATTTGATCTATCTGACCTGGAAGTCTGCAGCCTGGGTTTTCTCAAGAGTTTATTACATGGCTGTTTCTGTTAAGAAAAGTGAAGATAAATTCCTTTCAAGCCTGAAGTGCAGCATTTCACATTCATTGTGCACTTCCAGACAAGTGGAAGTGATTCCACAAGTAATGTGGGTCTCTGAACTTGAACCCTCACTCTAATCTCAGGCTGTAGTGCCATCACACACCTCACGTGGTAAGGCAGACAGAATACATTGCACTGCTCTAAATGTAAACGCTGGAAAACAAATACGAGAGCAAGACACACGTCATCTCTACAGCACCAGCTTGCCTCCTTGGGCAGTGATGACACCACACACCAGAAATGCAACAGCTCTGCAGTGGGGGGCACACTTTGGGAACCAAAGCCAAGGCAGAGCACTGAAAGCTGAACGCTTGACTCTTCTCTTTGTTCAGACAAATCCCCAGCTCAGGTCAGTTACATTGCGTAGGAGACACTTCACATGAGCCATCCCAACGTCTGTAAATATTATTTTTCTTCTTTCTTCTGCTTTCAGTATGACTTGCATCTATTTAATCATCAATGTTGGAGTCATTTCTGCAGGAAGCTTCCAGCTTGCTCATAGTTTCTGTGGTGATAGGAGAGCTTGTATACCACTGCAGGCACAATCTACAGAATGTAGTGTCAACAAAAGTCTTCTTTCATGCACATGTTTAATTCTCCTCTTGCTGCAGGAACAACTCTGGCAAACTGGTGCTGAGTTTGTTCACCATTCCATACAGCTACCTACAGCCCATGGCTGCAGCTGGACTGAGTACAGGGAAATACTGCACTTTAAACCATTAGAATACAACCTCAGGGAAAGCAATTATTTTTGCTGTTTACTTCCCAGATTTTGGATACCTCAGAGATTATGTGTGACCAAAGCATTTCTTTTGAGGAACACCAAACTCAGCCAGAGGGTGCCTCCAATTCGCAGCCTGTGGCTGTGGCTCTGGTAAGATCAGGCAGAGGAGGAAGAGGGAGCAGGTTTGGATTGAAATAGTAAGTAGAGCTTCCCTTCTCTCAGCTCTGGCTGCAGTGTTTTTCACTGCGTTTGGCCCTTGCAAAGCAGGAGCCCCTGACCTAATCATTCAGCAGCTTTATTTGACCACACTCTGTCTCTCTCTTTAGGAAACATGATTACTGTGTCCTAAATACTTCCTAGAGTCTTTCATCTTTCCTCTATCTAATTAATGCTAATTTCCTTGATGGTACTCCTAAAGTACAGTTGGAGCCTGGATGTAGATTACAGAGCACTTTATAGTATCAGCAGTAAATCAGACAGAGATTGTGAAGCACATATAATATGCATTTCCTGAGAGTTGTGAAGGGTGGGACTTTATCTTGCAGTGCATTAGTGCCTCTAAGATTGTGTAATGCTATAAGGAACTCAGTTATCATGACACTTGGTTGTCTGGAAATCCTCTTCCATGACACTGTATGCCTATTTCATTTTTGTAGACAAATCAGTTTGGCACATGCTAACCTGAAACTATAAATTCTGTCTTTTAGACAGTTTTCAAGAGTGATTTTTCCAAGGAGCAAAATATGTTGAGAGGAATACAGGGGGCCTTAATTTGTCTTCAAGGGGATCACCCTCATATTTTGAACCCCAAAGCATACCTGAGACATAAGAGAAGAATACACATTAAAACTAAAAGATACACTCAGCTTGCACTGTAGGGGAAACGATATGATTAAATTAATTAAAAGAAAATTATCCTCCATTTTAGAGATACTTGCCTCTAGTAAGAAAGGTATATAGGTTATTTGGTTATTTTTAGTGTGATGTTACATCATTTGACTATATAACTTAAGCCAAATCATGCAGCCAGCATCATTCCATGTATAGCTGAGAAGTCTTTCATATGACAATACGTGACTGCTTGGACAAGCACGTTTCAAGGTGTATCTGTGTATGTACACGCAGAAGTGCAGATGGAATTTGTAGAACAACTTCTAAATATGTCTGAAATGTTCTAAAGGCTAAACCTATCCAGCTCTGTAAATCTGATATCAACTGTGCTCCATTGTCTGGTCACTTCCAGTGGTGGAAGGCAGAGATGAGGTACGACTCTTTTGGCTTGGTTGTATTTTGTCATCACTTCTCACTGATTAGCCAGGATTCTGAGCAACCCAGGGAATTCCCCCAGATTTAGTCTCTGCTATTCTGAGCTGAAACTCTTTGATGGCCCCCAGTACAGTTCACAGCTTCACTCAGATTACTGTTATAGCTCTCAGTTATAGGATTGGCTCAGTTTCTCTGTATCTTCTCTTACTGCCAAAGGCCAGAAAAGCTGTCAGTAGGTCTTCCTAGCTAAAACACAGCATCTTCTAAAATCTATTCAAGGAAGAAAAACTTGACCAAGCTGACACTTTCTTCCAAACTTCCCCATGTTTTTTACCTGAGTTTTTATATAGAATGAGAACAGCATCAGATCACATCTATACAAATTTAAGGGAAGTGCTATATTGAGCTTAATCCAGACAATCCAAATGTTTCTCTGAGCCATCATATATGAAAATACATTCATTTTTTCAGTAATAGCTTAGCTTCAGTGACCCAAACCCAAATTATTTTCAGTGTAAACTACAATATCCACATTTTAGAAAATCTATGTGTTATTTCACTTAAAATCCTACTCCCTTTTAATGAAATACAGTAGCTGGCTCTTCTACTGAAAAAAAATCATTAAATATTTCCATACTGGCTTCCAGCTTGTCTGGTGTTTTTGCCTGGCAGAATACAGTGCATCTTTGTGTGTTATTAATGGGCTGAGCTTCTGGACAAGACCATGCTTTTTGCTACTGCAGAATTTCCTTACATGCAATGTGCTGTAAACCAGATAGGAATAGAAACTTTCATCTATCCAGAGGACTATTTTTGACAAAGTAAGTAAAGTCACCTTCATTAGACAAAAGGTGAAAGACCCATTTCTTCCCTTCAGAGCATAAATTAAGCATTAAAAAAAAAAAAAAAAAAATCCCAGGCATTTTAGCAGTTGCAAAACTGTGAGGAATGTGGAGGGCTGTTAATCTTCAGGTCTGGTCTTAGGCCTGAATGAATCCTCCCCTCCTTTTGGCTCTAAGATGAAGGATAATGGTGTGAACACTGCACATGCAGAACTACACAGAAGGGTTGCCAGATGTGGGTGGTGCTGACAAATCACTGTCAAGTGTTAGAGGAACTTTTCCAGGAGTGCTGCAGGCTCTGGGATGGGAAAGGTGCCATTCCCAACAGCAGTAGAAGCCATGTGCAACACTGCTACATCCCCCAAGCACTCCTGAGACATCCCAAGAGCTAAACTCTGAGATACAGCATTTCAATATTAGGTACCCTTGGTGCCCTGGCACCCAGGAATGCTGTAGCAGAGCAGTGCAGATGAGTGTCTGAAGCTCAACCAAGACCTCTCTGTCCTTCATGGCATGCTCAGCACAGGTGGTGGAACTGGAGAGCAGCTGTGCCTGGCCCTATGCCCAGTGGGCAGGAGCTGGTGGAGATGGTTCTTCTCATATGGAGGAGTTAAACAAGAGGTTTCCTTGGCTGTGCATCTGTCCCCTTAATCCTCACTCCTACAGCTGAACATGTCTTCTGAAATGAAGGCAATTCAGAAAACTGTCTAGAAACTGTCAGTCCTTTGAGATCTGTATACTACAAAGACACTTTTTGGGGAATCTTCCAGAGATCATTACCCCTGAAGCAGAAATAAACATGTGCCTTGGTCTCAGCTGCAATATGTCATAAACCTGGGTAATGTGTTAAAGCTGGGAAAAGGGAGTTGTGCTGTTGAGCCAGCATGTGAGTTGTTGGGGACTTAATGACACACTTTCCCTTGTGCTATGTCCCTAGCGGGGTGCAGAGCTCTGTGTGTGTGTCAGACAGGAATAGAGGAATATTCTGAAACTAACTGATCTAAATTTGCCAAATGACACCATGTCTCCTAAGAGACAACAGGAAGGTCTCATGGAACTGAGTATTTTATTGGCAGCATTTCTGGCTTCCTTCATTCTAGAATGATTTGAATCAGGATAAAAACAGATGCAGGTGAAATGGCTCCCTGAATCTCTTATTCATGAATACAATGAAAGACAAAGCAAGAGCCACTCATTTAAACTGCCTCAATCACATTCACCAAATTTATGTATTTAACCATCAGCAATCTAAATTATTTCAAGCGTGCTTCTTCCCCATTTTTCCATTCACCCTCATCCAGAACCTACCCTGCTGCCTCAAGACTTCTAGGTTTTGAATAAAGAAAACTGATGTATCTGTTGTCTATCAAAGTGAAGATCTCCAACTCAGTATAGGGTGGAAGCTTATGAGTGTGTCCCTAGCCTTGACTAGGCCACACAGTGAAAGTCACACAAAGGTAAGTGTTTCAGTGTTGCTTTACTTAAAGGGAGAGGGATGAGGATCTGACCAAGGTGGACTTGCATTTCCTGACTGCTTGCCATACGTGAATCTCTCAAAATGATTTTGTGCACAGTGGCTGCCCCATGCTTAGAAGTCTCATATCTTGGAATGAGATGTAAAGAAATTACAAAGGAAGCAGCAGTGGTTCAGTAAAAACAAACAAACAAACAAACAAACAAAAAAAACCAACCCAAAAAAACCCCAGGATATGAAAAATTGTAATTTTTTTTTAAAGAAAGAAGAGTGTAGTGAAGGTCCTAATGTAAGATCTGTAGTGGAGGAAATAGCCTTTCTTCGATGACAAAGTTTTTATTTCCTTTTTTTTTTTTTTTTTTTTTTCCCCTTNTTTTTTCCCCTAGAAGTTCTTCGCTCAACATTGGAAGAAAATAGCATGATTTTCAATCTACTCTAACAAGACGAAAATCCAGACTGCTTTTTTCTTCAGCTGTGTATCCCACCCGCAGCCACTCGCTGGAAGCGGCCCCCCAAAGCTGGGGAACATGCTGCGTGTTCTTCAGCACCATCTACTGGCACCTACAGCCCTTGAGGGAGTCACGAAGAAGGAAAACAACTAAAATCCTCCAAGAGGCTGCCCCTACTCAGTAAACAGAAAGACTAGCCTGGCTGAATTGGTGCTTAAATAGATTTTGATTCTAGTAAGAAACAGTACAAATCATCCATTTAGGAGCTGTGTAATTGAGCTCATGGTCATGCATGTCCCCTAACAAAAACATAATGAAGGCCAGGGACAGAGTAAAACAGGTCAGAGTGAAACAGAACTCATGAGGTAATGGAAACACAAGATGAGGTTATCTGGGCAGGGAAAAAAGCTACAGGAAATGTAAGAAGATATTAACATAGAAAAGAGCTTTTGGAAACTGAGACAGGATGCATTTCCTGAGGTCTGTGCCTTAAAAATTACATTCCTGAACAAGCTTGGACTTTTATTCTCTAATTTTGCAATACTCTTTTTAAAATACAAAACTGATTAAGAGTAGGTGTGACCGTGTTTTTTAAAAAGACTTTAGATAAGTTTGGACCCCTCTGGCTAGAGCAGCTCTGCATACTCCTTCAGTGAGACAGAGCTGGGGCTAGGTTTATTGAATCTCTGTTGTCCTCAGAAAATCTGACATGAAGACAAAAAGGAAAAGAAAATTTAGAGCACAACTTGCAGACACTGTAAATTAGTGCAACTCACTGACATTAAAAGCACTTCCTGATTTGCTACAGTGGAGGAACATTGCACTCTGTTTGATGCCTTCTCTGACAGTGGGGTAAACCCAAATTCAAGCACAACCACTGAGTGAGCCCTGAAATATATTCAACAAGCTGAATAATTTTTGTTGCCAATTTTCAGCATTGGTTTAATTGACAACAGGTAGTCTGCCAAGGTATTCCAGGCAGTAAAGAATGAGGTTTTCCTAGTGTTTCAGAACATGAAAAAAGAGTAGAGAAAAATTATATAACATATTGTGCTACTGACATATTTGGATAAATACTTTTTGATCTTATTTGTTTGTGTGTTTGCATATCTACAGCACTATCTATTCACAAAATCAATACAGAGAGAAAGGTCTCTTCACCATAGAACTTGATATCAAAGAAATCTATTCTAATAAAAAATCCATTGGTAAAAGGCTTCTCTACACAACTTCCTACTCACAGACGTTACTTCTTAAAAACTTTCTAAATAACATTATACTTAGTTGCAGCATCAGCAAAATGTTGACAAAATGAATATTTTGCAGCATAAGCTTGCAGTGTCTCTTTTTGATGGTAACACCTTTTGAAAGGTATTTCAAAGTTTTCAGCTTGGTCTTATGAGAACAAAATTTAAGCAAAATATCATTTAGCGTCAGTGCTTGCTTATGCTGTTGTGGCAAACACAAGTGCCTCCAGCTGCTAAAGACAGGATAACTCAGTTATTGGCTGTAGCTGGGGAATCCAGCAAGCTGTAGTTCCTCATGACACGTACAGGCTTCTGAGCTTTGTAAATTTTTTCGGAAGATGTTGTTTCCAAAGGGAATACACGTACCTGAGACATCTTCCAGAGTTAATGACTGTAGCTCTGATTGATAGAAATGGCCATATGTGTGGCCAACAGTTTAATATAGATATCAATGGATGAACAGACCATGGGTAAAGCAAAACTGGGTGAGAAGTAAGGTTAGGGAGATGAAGAATTGAAATTAAAAGAGCCAGTAACATTCTTTGAAAAGGCAATTCATAAAGAATGGGCAAAGGCAAATTTAGAAAAATTTAAAACTGTGGAAAATTTTGCTCAGAAGTTATTCTGGAATTGATACAGATCAAGCTGTTTACTATTTATGTACCTATTTAAAAAGACTAAAAGAAATCACTGGAGTATGATTTTGGGGTTCTAAAACATTCAATTCATTCATCAGGCTCTTCCGCTGCAGTGCAGTTTTACCACGCTTCCAAATTTAGTCATTTTAGCAGCTACAAGCTCAGAAAGTTGCTACTGTACTTAACTGAAGATCAGAAGTTGGCAACATATGATTCCAGATGGCTTTAAGACAGATCCAGCATGCCCAGATAGAGCTGAAAAGTGTTTGGTGAACATATGGGCAAGTGAATTGCTTGTAGATTTTGTGATACATTGATAACATCACATTTCTGGCAAAAGACAAACTACTTGTTCCCATTTATAAGAAATGAAGGCATTGATAAGTGTTTGTCTTGGATGACAGAGAATGAAATGTGCACCAAAGAATATCCTAGTAGCATCTATAACTGAGGTAGAACAAATCCTAGAACTTTGTGTGAAAACATAAAACAAAGAAACCCCACAGCTGGAGTGCTAAAGCTGGAATTTGGCCAGGGCTTGCAGATATAATGATAATTGTCTTCTTTCAAGGGCGGTGTGTCAGTCAGTGTTATAATTTGGTCTTCAAGTGCAGTTCAAAGTGCTATTTCAAGCTACCATGTCTCCATCCTCCAGGGACAAGTCAAAACGTGACATTAAATGAAGGTGCTGTTCCTGGGTCTGAGTGTAATCAAAGAGATCTAAAGATTCTGAGAGTCAATACCTGAGCAGATGGCCTGTGGTAGTAACAGATTTTAGCTCCTATTTCCTTCCCATTCAGTGTTTTACACATCATACATATCTTTTGCTGGTACTAGCATAATATGTCCTATTATGCAAGTAGCAGAGCCCAGAATAAGATTAAGGAAGAGTAAAACATGCCTCCCACATGCACACATGAAGGATGGGATTTTTCCATGCACATAACAAACTCATCCAAGAATTACAATTGAAGGAATGTAGCTTCCTGTTAATAAAGCAAAAAACTCATGGCAAGGAGTATTTATAAATAATCCAGAGCTGACACTCCTACCTTTGGTTAGCATGGGGACATCTGTGCACCCAGAGGATGTGTAGGCAGAAGGGGAAGGACTCCTAGTGAGTCCTCACTCCATGCCACAGGCTCAGCCAGCCCAGAGTCTCCTCGGCTGCTCTGCAGTAATGCCTGCAAGGAGGTGTTGGCCCTCCTGCCCCAATCCACACCTACAAGGAATTCACTGTGGTTCACAAGCAGGTTGCAGTCTCAGACCCTGGTCCACAGTCTGCTTCATGCACTCCTCAGAGGAATTCATGTACTGCCAGTAGGGACATACCCCAGCTCTAGTGGAAGTCACTTCCACTGCTAAAGTGGTCACTGGATAGACAGATAGGGAACCCTGAAAGAAGATTCTGCTGAGGGGTAGGGTCCTGCAGCTCAGTAAGCAAATCACATTATTGTAGCAGGTAAGTAATTATTCTAGTAGCTGTATTCTGTAACTCTTCCCCCCTGGTTTAAATGTCAAATAGTGGATGACTGTCCAAAGAAAATACAAAGAACCAAGCATCCAGTCTCTTGTTTGCAGACTTCCAGCCAAGTCCAAATTTCTGGGTAATTCAGTTACATTGTCTTGCTGCTGGGAACCTGAACACTGTTTAATGAGGCAGGGTAATTACAGCTATGTCCAAATGACAGCTCCATGTTGTTGTAGATAGGCAGGATATAAGAGCACCTGAAGCAGTTTTCTAGTAAACAGCATTAATCAGAGAGTGGTTGAGAAGATTCTATTGGGAGAGCATGAAAAACACTGCCTTTGGTAAGAAAGCAAATTTGGAAATTTTTCTTTTGAGTGACGGGTAAAGGGTTAGGGCTGAACCACTTGTGAAGTATTCTATAATCTTTATTTGATGGAATTTAATAAACTAGTATTCATTGACCCTTAAATGGAAATTTTGTTGTTCAACATGGCAACATATCCTTCTGTTAGTCTGAAGATCTGCATCTCAGCTTTCAACAGGCTCCCATGCTCTCCCACTCCAAGGCAAAGGAGTGCACAGGAATACTGTCTGTGATTCTGCTGGGAGTAGGGAGTCTACAAAAAGTGTACATAATGCCCACTTCAGTCAACACTGATATCAAGTGGGATTTTAGGAAGTTGAAGAATATTCAATAGCATTGCCTATTAACATTTTAATGAACTGATCATTTTACTCCAGAGGACTGTTCACAGTCACAAAGAAAATTGAGTTTCTTACAGTCACTGCAACTGCGCTGTAATATATAATTTAGCCAGAATACACAGTGATATCTCTCCTGAGTATGGCATGTACAATAGAAATATAAAATAATTTACTTCATGGAAGTTTTGTCTTACCTGAAATAATTTCACCTTTTTAGGACAATATTTGTGGGAACAGAGGAGTCATTCAAAAGGCATCATCCATTTGTGGAACTGAAGAGTACAGATTATTATACTTAAATGCTACTTTTAACTCCTAGAATGGATATTTGAGCCTGTGTGATGATACATGGGAGCTACTGTATACTTATGTAAACTGAGCCTGTGGGCCTAGATGAAGCATTTGAACTTATGCTTAAAATCACCAACTCATCTGAAGTTTTGCTTAAGCATTCAAGCACACCATCCACTGTACAGCTAGGGCTCACTGGCACTAGTTTTTCATAACAAGTAGTCTAAATAATTTTAAAGAATTCTGAATGTAGAGAATGCTTTGATTTGCTTTTATTTCCTAGCTACCTGTAAAAACTGGCTTTTTGCCTTGCTTTTGACTATGCTTCACTAGCTACGAATCAGAACTTTAAGTCTCAATGGGGCAATAATGCGGCATTAAAATCAATTTAAATTACTATCCTAGAAAAAAACTCAATAAAACTAGTATGCAGTGTTTGACAACTTTACTGGAAAGTCCAAAATCACTTATTCAAAAAAGTGCTATCTAAATTGAAAGAAGAAAAAAAATTAAATTCTTGTTAACTACATGGTTCTGCTGATCATTTTCAAGAGTATAATTTTTCTCTTTTTTTTTCTTTTTTTTCTTTTAATTTTTTTTTTTTTCTACACAACTGTGAAAATATGCATAATACTGGAAGCTACCCTGCTGGGATGGGTAGGTAAACAAATTTTGGCAGAACGAAGTTGTTAATTATTCTGCTTGTTGTAGCAAGGTAATTATAATTCTTGCTAAGGGTGAAGAATGAAAGACTTTCATAGGTATTCAGAAGAATTTAATAATGAAGTAAGAGCATGTGAGCAAGTTTTAATGATGTTGGATAGATTCAACTTCAAAGAGCAAACAGTGGGCATACTGAGATAATTTAATTAAAAACTTATGGAATATATGGATAAAATAAGCTCTTGACTGTCTATTAGCCAAGGTAACATATATGACCAGTCTGCAAAACAATAACAAGAGTCTCCTTGTAGCAAAAATGGTAACAGTTGAAAAATTCAGTCAGAAAGACACTATTTTTAAACTGTGAAGAGAAGACAGTCAGTCAGCCTTTGGCTGTTTCTATGCATATCCTAACTTCATCTGAAAAAATAACTTCTGATATGGTCCATGCATTTCAAATGCAGACTGGAGAGCTGAAAGCCAGTTAAAAGGCTAGCAGAGGAAACAAAGAAACCTGAGCAGTTGCAGTTTTGCTAGGAATATCACTGGTGAGGTAGACCTACATAAACTGTGAGAGTTGGACATATACTCCAAAGCAGAAGGGTACAGGCAAGTTTCCAGCTGTGACAGCAGCTCTTTACCTAAAGGCATCGTCATCTGGTATGTCACAGCTGTGATGCAAATTAACACAACTCACACACAATGTTTCAGCATCCAAACAGGAACAGGAAAAAGACCACTTTATTTTTCAGACTTCAACATTTATAGAATTCCAAAAGTGACAGTGGATTGGAGGATGACATTGCCACCTCTCCAACCACACTGGTCAGACTAACAGTCCATCAAAATTCTCCTCCTACACAGAAGAATGCAAACAATTATTATTTACATGAAAGTGTGTGAGAAACTCCATTACAAGAATGTAAACATCAGAAGGCTTAGAAAATCTCAAAAGAAGAAGGCAACACTGGTTCATCATCGCTACAGCCGTCATCCACTGCATCCTAAGCAGGTGCTCTGACTCTTTTCTTTCGAAGCTTTGCTTTTGGAAAGTGCTTTTGGACAAAGACTCTTACAGGCAAAATCCCAATTCAGTCCTTCAAAGGGCTTTCTGTTGCTTCCTGAGCAGCATGGTGCATGTGGTGACAGCAATTAGGAAGAGGGGCTTGGCACATCTCTGTAAAGGCAGGGATTATGCAGTGGTGCACACAGCAGTAACTGCAGAAAATGGATTTCTATTAAACGATAGGGAAAGGCCGGGAGAATGAGATGCTGTTGGAGATGAGGGCTTTCAGCAGAGTCTCTCCCATATTCAGAGTCTGGGAGTGGTTAGACTCATTGAAGGAGCAGTAAAGAACTGTGAGAAGAAAAGCAAGGGTACCATAGAAGGTTGTTCTNTCAGAGTCTGGGAGTGGTTAGACTCATTGAAGGAGCAGTAAAGAACTGTGAGAAGAAAAGCAAGGGTACCATAGAAGGTGCGATGTAGGCACTGATGGTTTCAAAGGCAGAAGATTTGAGTGTCATACCACCTGCTTAACAATGCATGCTGCTCCTCCTGCTGATCAAGTCTGCAGCTAGATTAGCAAATTTTGTGAGCCCCTGCCTCTCCCTTGCAGAGCAGTGGTGCAAAGAGCGTGGTGCTTGGCTGACCCTGGGCTGATGCACAAGTATCCAGAGGAGGTAAAAGTTGAGTTCTATCCGATGGTGGCTTGGAGTCACACGAGGTCTTGGAAGAGGTATAAACCAGGGAACAGCAAAACAAAAAAATTATCTGTGAAATGTTCATCAACAAACACATCAAACCAGATTATGATTACCCAGAGAAGGGCTGGTACATCAAACAGGAGCTTGGTTTTCTGATGAGGGTGGCTTGTTGCTGTGGGGTATTTGGCGGCTGTCTTTGTGGGAGAAAACAGAACTTGCCCAGAAGAAAATATGGTGAAGGGCTATTTTCAAAGAGCTCAGCTGACTCCACAGAAGCTATTTGCGGCTATGATTTCTGTCATATTCCTTCACAGCATTTTTCTGTTTCAACAAAAACCTACGTTGTGTGTCTGCATGTGGTGAACTGCAGATGTGCTCGAGAGGAGGAAAAGTTCATTTCAAACTTGCATGTTGAAACACTTCATGCAGCGTGAACTTATTTTCTCTTTAAACTAAATATATATATATGTGTACATTAAAAAAGTGCTGATTTTAACTATTTTTGTTTCTCATCTGGGAACCCAAAGGGCAGTCATCTGAAAAAATTTTCGCTTTTGACTGAGCTATTATTACACCTTAGAGACCTGAATGGTTCCAGTGTGCGAATTTGAAGGTAATTTGACAAGACATGTGGAATCCAAGGTGGTAGAAGTACAGATAGAGGCTCATTTTCTTGCAGAAAAAAAAAAAAAAAAAAAAGATTAAGATCATAACCTGGCCTGAAATGCCGACTCAGCAACAAGGTGCCACAGAAATTTCTTTCCAAACATTGTGGCATCTGTTAATGCCAGGAAACCTCACAAAAGTTAAAAAATGTGATTGAGATGTTCAAAGCAAGATTCTGAATTCTGCTTCTAGCTCTGGTGATGACAGTTCCTGGTATGTCTATGCAGGAAAAGAAATTATTGTTGTTACATAGATAGGTCTACGTTGCTGGCAAAATCCAGTAGCATGTGTGAAAATAATAATCAAGACTCAAAACTCCACGATATTAGCACATGCCAGTAACTAATAACTTTCCAAGAATCCTGGCCATGTTAGTTTGCTTTTTAGCATGTCCCAAAGGCCATGCCACCAATTCTTCTTGGCTGTCTTCTGTCCTTGCCTGCTGATGCTGGTGCAGCTGCAAACACCTTCCCTCATTTTGCTGTGATGCTAGTAGCACAGTGGAAGTACTGAGATCTGTAGATTTAGATATCTAAAAAGGGAAATTGATTTGCATTTCATTCTGACGGTATCTGAACTCGCTGCCATACTCTGGAGAATGAATCACGGGTGCTATTCAGGCGACGGGCAGCTGTGCACTCCCACAGAGCTTCCCGGGGTCTCTCTCTGACTCAGAGCAGGCTCTGTCACCTGGGTGGCCAGCGATGCTGCCTAATGAAAGCAGCGTTTCAGACCAAGTACACAGAGATGAGGAGGTGTAATGCAAATGGGTAATTCAGGAGTAAAAGCTAGGTAGTTGTTCTAAAGTAATAATTAAGATTTATCATGTGTAAAATTCTCTCACCACATCTAAACCAAGGAGTATTTTGGAACACCTGTGCTTTGCTGTTGGAAGCTCATTTGAGCTGGAAAATTCTTCCTCCAGAGGCAATTTATTACTCATGTAACGGATGCTATTCTGTTGAATATGTAGCATATTGAGGTTTGGCTACCAGTTTCACTCTTTCAACGCAAAGTGAAAATATGGAGATTGTGGGTTTGGAAGAATTTATTTTATTGATGTGGAAAACTGAGAATTTAACTTGGAAATTCTTTGATTAATTCCCGATTCTGTTTATGCAGGGAAAAGTCTGTTAACATTGGAAATTAAGTTCAAATGTGTTCAATAACAAATTCCCTTCTTCAGAGGCAGCTCTTGTTTCACCTTCTGATGGTACACCATTCCCTGAACAAAAAGTCTGCCTTTCAATAGGCTGCTATCAAGATTTTATACTTTAATATTTTACAAAGTTATATACTTTAGAAATGGAAAAAGTGAAGGTCTGAGAGGCAAAAAGGGAACATTTGCTCTGTCTTACTGATGTGGTTTTAAACTGCTGAGAACATTTAAGAAGCCATCAGCTCTGAAAAAAAGCACATTGAACTGCATACCCTGAATCAGATTAAATCACTTGATTTTTCTATGAATGATTTGCAGTCTATTTCCACAGTTTTAGAACACACTGCCCTGGAGTGCATGCCTACCAATCTGACTGATGCACAAGATTAGAGAAACTCTAAAACTAGAAATCTAATCACTTCATATTTTCTTCCTAAATGTTTAGTTGAAAAAATATTCTGGTTTCATTTGTATTTTAATTTCAGTAAGCACAAGAAGACAGGTATGATTCTGTTCATTCTGTGTATAGAACTGTAAAGGAATTACCTCACTAGACTGTTCACATCTACCTGGTGTCCAACTATTCTAAAACACATACAAGACATTGTGAAATGACTAATCACAAAATGAAATAAATTCAAGTGAAACAGCTGTAGAGCAGTCACTGGTCTTTGAATTTCAAATGATCCAAACTGATCAGAATTTTACATTCCTTGTTCTAGGTCATCTCAAAATGATGATGGCAAGAATGTTTCTATTATCACTCCACAGTGGTTTGATTTACACTGCATTTAATTACAGCAGTTTTGATATTCTTAGTTTTGAATGACTTGCGAATCTTTTTCTTTTTAAGTGAAATATAAGAATTGCTTTATTTTAGCTGCAAATAAATAGGATTTTTTAAGCAAAACCAGTTAAAAGTAAAGCAGTTTGATTCTTCCCTGGTGTGGATAGCTGTAGCCCAGATAAGCTTTTGTCTTGAGGCCAATTGTCTATCAGTCCTAAAGGAAGGACTAGATTTATGTGTTCTCTCCTTACCTCCTCCTTTGTACATTCATATTTGGATTAATGTCTTTGCAAATGTTCTAGGGAAAATGCCAGATCTGCAAAGACAAAGAACAGGTATTGCTATTTTTGCTGTGAAGCTTAAGTTTATATAATGCAGAATGACAGGCTGCTTGTGCAAATGCAGCAGTGCAAGTAAACAAAGTGGAAGGAAATATCTCAGAAGCCTACACCAGCAGATAAACTTAGCCATAAAAGGTCTGGAGAAAAATTTGTGGGCTCTAAGGGGTAAGTGTTGAACTAGAAATTGGTGTGTTCATACAGTTTGTTGCTATTGGGAGAAAAAGAATAATAACAGTACACAGTACTGATTGAACCCATTACTTGAACGTAGTTATTAAGGCAAATACTGAAAAACTATTAGCTCAAGGGCATGTGGTGACATGGCTTATCAGAATGGTATCATTCTGTAAACAAAGTTGCATATCTTGGATTTCACAATGACAGCTTCAGATGTGGCCTTTCAATTAAAGTACAAACTCTCTTAGTACAGAAGAGACAGGTCGCATTTCAAGAACTGTTTATCAAACAATATAAAACCAGGGCTATAGGTTTGTTTTGCTTTATTTCTTTCAAATTTTAAATTTTTGTTTAATACTGTATTTATAATGTGACTTTCATGTTGATTATATGGATACTTTGTCATTCACATTAGTCATTCAGGGTCCTTTTCCAAGGCTTGTTATCAAATCAGCTGCAAAAGCTGTATTTGCTTCCAGCTAAGGTGACTGCCCCGTTCTTGTCACGGAGTCTTCCTAATCAGTGGCTTCCAAAAGCTTCAGTCTGCATATAATAAAAAGAGAGAGACCACGATATAAACAGCAGGGTTTCCCCTTTCATATAAGCCTACATGTGTTTCATGATTTATACAGGAGTGAGGAGAATTGGGTCTGTCTGGATTTTTCTTCTTCACCCTCCAGTTCTTATTATAGTTTCTTTCATCAGCTGTGCAATTGAAAACAGTCTTCTTCCAGCCTCTCAGCATGGACAACAGGAGGTGTGAGAGTCATAACACATGATAATGCCCATTAAATCTCTATCCTGTATCATTACCATATCCGTCTTGAAGTTGCTCTTCCCCTCCTGGCTGTTTGTTCAAAAGACATTGTCTTGCTGCATAAACCTGTCCCATAAAAGGCCCCAGTCCTTGTCTGAGGACAGTGGCTGGAGTCACCATGCCATGTGACATCTGCCTTCACACTCCTAACTCATTTGCACACTCTTTTGAGTGTGGAGGTGGAGTTACCTTGACTTCCAGCACTAGCCTTGATGAGTGCACAGCATTCATCCAGATGCCACAATTCTCCCTATTCTCACAGTAAATGCTGTGCACTCGGGATCAGTTTGGAGCCAATATACAAAATGAATGATTCCAGGTCACCATAGAAGCACAGTGGGGGCTTAAGCCCCCAGTTCCCACATCCTAGGTTGCTTCCATAACTTAGTTGGTTATTTCCCCTCTCCTATGTTAGTGGTGGAAAGGAAGCGGTGCTGGGGCTGCTCTTGTGCCTTACTCATGCAATGGGTGCTGTTCTCTGCAACCTCACCATTGCCTCATGTACCCCCATGCAGAGCAGAGCCTTACCTTAGATAAACTTCATGGCATTTAGCAAGTAAACCTCTCTGATCATCTTACAGTATGCTTGTGCAACAACACAGAAGTTGGCCGCATTTTTTCTCTTATGAGCTTACCTCCAGGAAGATGAGAAACCACAAGGAATCTGAGTGCTTTGAACACAGGCTTTGCATGGAATTCCTACCATCTCTCCTGATAAACACTTGGAATCAAAGTTATTTTCAGATGTCCCCAAAGAATATTTTCAACAGATTGCTGAGATCATGACTGATAACTTTATTAGTAAGAAATGTAGTTAATTGCCTGTTCAGCAGCAATAAGAAATATGATGGCACATATTTTTTGGCCAGATCTTTCCTACATTTTTTTCCTTCCCTTCAGACTTTCCTCTGGCACACATGGATGAATGAACTGTGCAGCCCTTTGCCATTGCCAAGATCCTTCTTATCCTGCTTTGTAGATGAAAGGATGAGGAATCTATGTATCTGCTTTGTATCTCTCACTGCAGGCAAATGTCCCCGTTATCTCCAAGAAACACACCAAGGCTTGGTTTTCTTGCAGAAAAAAGCCTTGCTGTGTTCAGGCTCAGGTCACAGCTCAGCAGGCTGTTGCCAGCTGGATCTACACCTCGTGACCACTCGAGGCAGACAGGCAGAATTTCAGACCTGAGCATACTAAGCTACTGTGACACTGGCATGTGTGCCTCTTTTTGATCCATTTTACCAAGCAAGTAAACACAATTGAAAGTCTTAGGTCTTGAGCAGGATCTTGAATTCCACAGCCAAACACTACACTTGAAGAAGTGCTGATTTAGTCTCCTGGTTGTGGCTGGAAGGTTGAATGTTAGTATTTTCAACATGTTCTGTAAATCAGGTCATTCAGAGGCATTTGTACTTACTATACAGTTTTCAAAATCAGGGCCAGGATATTACTTTGAAAAAACTAATTTTTGATTTACTGTAAAGTCGGTGGCACATAGAAAATTTAATACAGAGAACGGGCTAGGCTGGAAGCTTCTAAATATATAAAGTACTTAATTTCAACACTGCAGAGACAAAATGAGAGCCATTTCTACCCCTGTTCTGATGTCAGTTGGCTATTTACTTGCAACAGGAGGGCTTTGATCTGCAAGTTGTCTCTGTTAAAAATAAATAAGGATAACAACCTAATCCATTACCAGCAGTCTATTAACAATGTTCTAGGCTTGAGTATGAATTTTCAAATGCAATTCAGGTGTGACTACAATCCATACTGCACCAACATTTTGCATCTTGTACATTCTATATGAGAGACCATCATGGTGGGCTTACTGGAGTTCACGTCTAACATGACTTCCATTGAGAAAAGTGCTTTTAAAAAGTACTGAAAGCTTTTCCACACTCTCCTATGGATTCCTCTTTAAAATTGCTGTTCTATTGGAACCTCATTACTGAAAACAGCTTTCCTCTTTCCTTTGCTCTTAATATGAAGGATAACTCAGAAGAAGGAAATACGGTATCTGCTTTTAAATATATAGCATTTGAAGCTGGAGAAAAACAACATGTATGGCAGCTCTGGCATTACAAATATGAATGACAAGTATGAGTGTCACCTCTCAAAGAGGTGACATAAGGTGACACAGCTTTGAAAGTAGCTGAATTCTGAGGCAATAGCTGAAGTCTGTGGGAAGACTCAAATTCTTATTTAACTGGGAATTTCTCAGCGATGGACATTCTCCTGTTTCCTGTCCAAAACTTCCACCTGATTCTTTACCTGTCTCACATATCTACAAGATTATCTACAGAGAAATTTGATAAGAAAAAGTGGCCCAGAGTTTTATTTTGCTTAATTTTATTTTAAGGTTGCTTCTGAATGATCTTGCTGAAACTGGAATAAACCTGGCTGACTTTTATGTAAGTTTCCAGGTAATTTAGATTGGTTATAATAGTTAAAAATAAAATCTGTAAACTGGTTTGACTGAAAGTGTAGGCTCTTGGCTATTCTGCTGTAAGGATTGTTCTTTACTATGTAATCTCTGCTAAATGCAGCAGAGATGGCTCTATGAGTACTGAAGGAGTGGGTTTCAGAAGCTCAAAATTTGTTTACATTGAGAAGAAATGTTTTTGCAGAAGTGATTTTTACCTACTGTTTTAAAAATAATTCTTCTTGGAGCAGCAGAAAAAGGGATGTGTTGCTCAGCAAGCCACAAAGCATTATTTAGTCCTTAATTTTCTTTACTATTTCTTACTTCTGTCTCTGCATGCAGCTTCAGTGGGTGCAGGCTCCAGCCTTAATGGATCCACTTCCATTACTGCTGAAGAATCTGGCCCTACTGGCACTCCATTACATTGAACAGGAAAGAAAATATCCTAAAAGGTGCCCCAGCATAAGGGAATGGGAGAGTAAGTGTAAATAAAGCAGAGGCTGGGCAGACCAACAAGAAATGTTTAACATTCCATGCTCTCCACAAAGGGCAGGTCAAGGAAAGGGAATGAGTGGTTGGGATGAAGCACATGCCACGGATATTTTTCAAGCACATTTCAGCAGAGTATATCTAGTCACATAAACATCCACAACAAACAGAACAGCCTTGTTCTTGAACGTGGCAGACCTCCTGAGGTCCCTCTATATATGCAGGAGATGGGTCTCACTATGCAGGGAAGCCACAGCTGCTGAATTCGCAGCTGCAGTTTGAATTCACAGGCACAAATTACACTGAAAGTGCTGGACATTCTCACATATGACCAGCTGAACAATTGCTTGCTCATGCCCAAGTCAAACCAATGTATTGTCAAGCTATGTGTGCCCTGAATGTCTGGGCAGGTAAGAGGTGAAAGAAGTGAGTTTGTTGAAAGTCCTATCTCAGGGTTTGGGGGAAATAAAAAACCCCTAAATGAAAGTTCCATATGTAGTGGGCAAGACTTCTTCTTTCTTATTCTCAGGTGCAATCCAAATTAATTGAATGAAAATCAGAGTTATTAACTCTATCTTTATATAGACTTGAAGCAAGAGTTCAAGTCACTCAAGGCTTTGAATTTGTGAAGCTGCAATCATTTAAAAATCCTAAGAGATTAAAATTATGTTTATTTTTGGTTTCTATTGAAACTTAACACATACCATGTTTAATAGCAGTTGGGAATGTAGACATTCCCAGAAATGTCTTCAGAAAGCTGCAAAACCTTCAGCAGAGGTAAAATACATCTATGAAATAAACCCTTATGAATCAGTGACTACCCCAGTCTGAGAACTGCCATGCAGGCATATAGAAGCAAGAGCATGTCACAGTAATAGTCTCACTCAATAAGGAAAACATAAACTTCACCTGCAAACAACAGTATGGGAAGGAATACTGTGAAGGTCAGATACCCATGAGGAAGACATCTTGCCCATTTGCTTATCTGGAGATTAGTTTGTTAACATTGTTTGTCCTGCCAGGGCAGGACCACCAATTGCTCTTGAAGATGCAGAAGTCTTCCCTAAGCATCCCATGAGCTCATACCATGCTCCAGCTGCTGCAGAGGTTCAGCAGTGGCCAACAGGTTGCACTGGTTGGCATGACCTTTTATTTATGGGGAGTGAGGGAGAGGTAACTACATTGGGACTACAAATCTTGACAATAAGAGATTTCAAAGGAACAAAAAAAATGGAAGAGTTTTCTTAATTCCTCTTTGTAAGACTTGAACATGTTCCAAATTAGCATTAATAGTTCTCTAGAATACCATACATTTTTGGATGCCCTGCTTAGAACTACCTCTGCCTTAGTGTAGAAGAATGCTGTAACTCTATTACCTGGGTGTGTCACAGTAGCCATTTTCCTTTTTCAAAATTTTAATTCTTTTGTATTGGTTAATAGTTAGTATTAGTAGCTATTTTGCCTCATGTGCAGTTTGAAACACCTTACTGGGTAGCTTGCATGGTGATCCCGAGAGAGGTAAATTTCCTGGAGCCTAAGAATTTAGCAGACAGGCAATTTTTATTTTTTTTTAAGATGGTAGGGTTCAGAAATCTAGCTGGAGTTCATGAACCTATTCTTCCTGTAACTGAAACCCATGTTTTACTCAGGGTTGATTCAATTTTTAAAATAAATGTTTTCCTAGTTACAGGGAAAGCCAGTTCTATGTATAAGGGGTAGAATAACACCCTTCCAAAATGCATGTGTCATAGGTGGGTGGCCTATATGCAGGATATGCATGCACACAAAATCTAGCTTAGAGCAAGAGAGTTTTCCTCTCCCCATCTGTCCCCATCCTCTCCCCTATTCCCTTGCCATAATTTCTGCCATCTTTCTGCCTTCTCACTGAGCTGTATCAACTACTGTATTTTTTAAAACTAAGTTTGTGGACATTATTTTCAGTTTCTCTAAATGGGAACTGAGCTTAAATCTCACCAACACAGATTCTTTGTCCAGTTTCCATTTAAGTACCGTTTACTTTTCCTTAATGGAGTTGGGTGTCTGAACTTGGATAACTGGCATAAACAGAGTGATAAGAGGTTCTTGCTGCTTGGGCATGTCATCTATCCAGTCTGACTTACCAACAGCACCTACTGTCCTGAAGCACCTGGAATATCAGATGTTTCTGCAGACACTCAAATGTGGAGAGCAGGGACATGCAACACAAATGTCTCACTTAACCCTGGAAGGAGTGAAAACATGAAAACCTCTTATGAGTGCTCTCCAGTCTTTATGCCTGAGTCCTGCAGCCCTTTTGCCCAGTGGAGTACCACTGGTGTCCCATCACTCCCAGGAACAGATCTCTTAGGGCAGCAAGATTTTTCCTTTCCTGGACTGTGGTCATACACTATGTATTAAATTCCTATTCTCACTGGGGAAAATTCCACGTACAGATCAATGACTGCACAATCTTAAGTATGCAGTCATTTGCCAGAAACAGACACTGATTTTGTTTCATAAAACAATGGAATTAGCCTCTGCAAAAGGAAGATAAATCATTAAAAGCATGTTAGGACATCAGACAGGAAAATGTAAATAACCATACATAACAGCAGCTGTTCCTGATCAGGTTCCATTCTTTGATCTTTAGAAAGATGGCTATTAATTAGCAGGGTCAACACTAAGCTTTTTCTTGGTAAAAATGATCTTCTGAACCGCCCAAATAATAGATAGTTGCTTGTAGCTTTGCTATGCTAAGCTTCTTGGGAAGGATTCTTCAGATAAATGGGATAACAAAATTACCTTAATATAAACAGTTCTAAAGTTAGGTCACATTTGCAGCAGATAGAGGATACATTTTATTGGTAACCAATCCTGAATCCTTCGAAATCATGTATGAAATTAGTTCCAATCATACTGAAATTGCAGGTAATTGCTACTGAGATTGCAATCAATGCTTGACATGAATATCTACCTGCTGTGCCAGGTTCTATCTGCAACATAAAAGTCACCACATTAGGGACTCTAAGATTGCTGAAACACTCCTGTTAAGCTGCATTTCCATTTTGCACTACTGGTCAGAAAAATTTTCTTTGAATGCATTGGATAAATTGCAGAGTCCTACTAATACCCACATGGTTGGACCCCATAACAGAGTGCAGTATCAGACCCTGAGGCTGGTATCAAATCCAGAACAGTCAACTCCTAAAGCCTAGCAGCAAACCACATGGCAAGTGTAAAATCCTGAACACAAAATACATTCCAGAGTGGGGTCTGACTAATCTCCAGCATGCAGTTTCTGATTCCTCTTTGGAATTCAGCAGCAAACTGGAACAAGTTAGACCTGCAATTTAATTGTGGGTCATAAAAATTTATAGGCAACATCTTTCTTGTTGACATGGTATAATCACACAATATCTTTTCAATGAAAGTCATAGCAACATGTATGCAGGGAGTCCACTGAAGGAATGGAAAATGACCCTGGTTTCTCCTAGTTTCACACAGCAATAGGGATGAGAAGTTCAGAGTCTGTGATTATGTCTCTCCTGTCACAAGACATGCAGGAGATTAGTCCAAGTGAATTTGCACATATGTTTGAGACAAGCCCAGCTGGTCCAAAGTCATAGACTTAAGAATTAATCTTCCACAATTTCCGTGGTCAAATGTTCAGAGAATCATGCCATCTTATCTAACTGCTAATGTAGTTTGAGAGCAAAGAACACATTCTCTCAAAAAGGATATGTATTCAAATACACAAACACTTCCTCCTAGATCTGACTAGACATTAGAAAAAATGTAAACTCATCTGCCACTGTTTCATAGTTAAGGTCGTAGTGGTTGCATAGTTGAAAAGTATTTCATTGGATGTCATGAAGGGAAAATGTGGTACTGTTAAGACTAATCCTTCCTGTTCCTTAGCACATGTTGCAGAATCATAAGATTATGTCCTAAGTATGCAAACTGGCCTTTAGATTTCAGCCAGGTCTTCAGCAATTTATACATCCAGCTTGTTCTCCAGGACCTGTCAGTTCCAAGGCAGAAATGTTAATGTCTCTGTGGCTGCTTGCCACAGCACTAAGGAGCCAATGTCAAAGCACAGTGTCTGGCTCCATGCTCCCCACTCTGCTACTGTTTCTTCCCTTTCACAGCCACACTCTATGCACACACTACTTCTGGGCATGACTCACTGCCCACCTCTCTCAGGAAGAACCTCTCATTGAGCTCGGGCTCACTGGATTGCAGAATGTTTGTGACAGTGTCCCCACACTGAAACATTTACATAACGTGCTTGATTTGATTAAGAAATGTAGTGCACAAATGCCTCAGCCACCTGAGCCATACTTGTTCAAAGAACCTAACTGGAAACCTGCAAATGGTGGTAGGAGTTCTTTAATCTGAATTTTGCAATTCATAACTAATGTGAACAAGTTGGTTTTAGGTGATAATTAGATGCAATGTCAGAGCTATATCTTACTTTTGAGTCCCTTGCAGATAACATCAAATTATTGACCTTAAAATGGGTTGATATATGTCCATTTCCTAACATGATACTTTTCTCCTCATCCTCATTCATGTCTTTTGTGCAGCCCTGTAAACTGTAGCAAAAGCATTATCAGCTCAGAGTGCTTTTGGCACCCTGCCTGCAGTGATGCTCAGGTGCATTACAAGTGGGAAGGGGGAGGAATCTTCTAAGAAATAAACCCAAATATTTCTGTGGCATGTGCTCCCTCTGTGTGGGGGTGGAGGTGATGTGCTCCCTTCTTCCTTGGTGGACCCAAGCCCTGAGTTTATTGTATCTAACTGTGAGGGGATAAAACATACAAATATTGTGTCTTCCTACATCTTCTCTGTTCTCCTGTCATCCACGGCTTATAGACAGAGCACTGCCTGGCCCCCTTCTGGGGCTCCTAATTCTCTGTCTCCAAAAGGCTTTATTTCTGCCCAGGGAAAAAAGGGCTAACAGGTTAAAAAGGTGGGGATGCATTTGGAAGAGTGAGCCCTGTAGCTCTTTCTGCAATTTGACACACTACTACCAACTAGTGCATAGCAACAGCTAACAACAGGGACTTCTCTGTGTCCCCTTCAGTCCGAATGCTAAGTACTAAAAACAGATGCTAATTGTATGGTTCCAGAAAAATAGAAAAACAGCATGCTGGGGTGACTCAGGACATATTCCCACTGTTGTGCAAGGACAAACAGAATTTAGATATGTGGAGATTTGTCTGTGGTTAGCTGTGGCTTGTTGGGGGGCAGGAGAGGGGTATGCATGTGTATGCAAAATCTCACAAGCACCACCCTGAACTATTTTAAGTCTTGGAGATGAAACTGGTGATTATCTTCTAAACTGTTAGCAAATGGCTATTCAGTGCCATGGTGGGACAAACTGAACTCAGTGACAAATAAAGAATGGGATAATAAACAGAATTTTATGTGTCTCCTTTGAAGCATAAAACTTGCTACAAATTACATATCATTAAACAAAGGCATAAAAACTTATTGGGAAACAGAGGGTGGCAACACTTCAACAAAAATGTAAATGTGACTCTGATGCATATATTTTTACCTGAGGGAAATCAATGCCTGTGAAAACACTCAAGACAAGAATGCTCATGACAATGAAAACACTCAAGGCAAGAATTTATTACCCTACAATATTTTTTTTTCTTTTATTGTATTTTCAAATATCCAGCCAAGTGATAGGAATGCATTGCTCTGGATTGCAGTCACCCTTCTTTCAGTCCTTGACTGTAAGCTCTGCCAAGGAACTTAGGACAACGTTTTACACCTCAGGTTAGACACTTTATTTGTAATTAGGCATTTAAATAGTTAGCATCATTATCTTAGTGAATAAGCACATGGACAGAAAACTTCTTTAGAAAAGTTAACTGAAATTGCTAATTTAGGTGACTTGCAAGTACAAAAACTTGACAATGGTGTTGAGAGCTTTCCAGCACCTTCAGTTATATTAGTTGGAGGAATTGTTACATGACATTTCATGCTGCAGCTGGTTTTTGTCACTGTAAAACTCCATATGCTGGAGTTAGGTTATTAATTAAGAAATATTTTCTGGCACTCTGGTGTGACTTATACCCCAAAAGGACCTGCAGCATGTTTTGGTTCTAAGCAGTTAGCTTCCCCAAGCCCTTTGAAGTGTTTCCCTGAATGTTTGAATAACAAAATCTCTCACAGAATGCTTCCTTGTCTCATCTGATCTAAATTCTGTCTTTAGGGCATCTTCTTCACCTTTTGGACAGAATAATTCTTTCTATATGCACTAAACTGTTAATAGGTTTGTCTATACCTACTGTGAGTGGTTAGCAAGAAGGAAAGCTATTTTTACAGCCATTAAAAATGAAAATCATGCTCCTAACATCACTTTACAAACTAAGCCTTCAGGTTATATGAGGTCTCATTTCTTGCAATGAAATGTCATTCATTGCTAGACATTATGCTACTCTCCAGTTCTAACCTCCAGGCTGCAAAGTCCTTTGTTACAATCTCCAGATCAGACAGGGCTCTGCTGTCAGGCTGAACCCTGGAGTGAGAGAGGAGCAGCAGGCTATAGTGGAGGTAGCCCTCTGGGCCTGAGCAGCAGTGGGAAGCTGCCTGTGGTGCCCAAGGCCATAAGAGCAGTAGCAATCAGCAACTTGCCAGTGGTCACCAAAAGGCTCCTAATGACACAAGGCCACCACTTACTGGTCTCTGTCTTTGCAGTCCACAGTGTCACTGTCTGTGGATGGGAGGAACAACCTTTATGTTGGGCCTGAATTTATTAATTTATTTTCCTATAATGCACTATCCTGTCAGGACTAGGTATGGAGGTGCAATCTGTATATTTACATGAATTATTAAGGCAACTGTGACCTGAATATTTGTAAGAAATGTCTCTGGCAGGCCTAAAGATCTCCAGTTTCTCTGCTTGTGTACATTTGGGGGGTGCTGGTGTGACTGGCAAATAAAGAACCTGATATTTGAAGAAACCAAGACTTGCTTCCAAACTTTTAGCAAATTTATGACAATTGCAGGCACAGAATCAACAGTGGCATCCCACTGTGCTAAAGGCAGGCTGGGCACTCTGCTTGTGGGATCCTCTAATATTTGGGGAACATCTGTATTGTCCTGCTATTTTAAAGCTCCAGATGCTGTTAGGCTGATACCTGTGAATGTGAGCTTTTGTTAAAAAAGAAAATAGTAATTTAAAAGCAAGTCTTCAATATGATGACAAGAAGTTTGAAATTGCAAACCTCAAATGACCTCAAACCAGAAGGAAGCAAAGTCAATACTTCGGGTTTATTTAGACCTAGATTTTTTAATCCAGCTTCTGGTGGATGCCCAGAAATGGTCTCAGTTTCAACAAGTTGTTTGGCTGTCTCTGCACATGTTCTGCCACTGGAACACAGTGTCCAGCCTCGCTTCTCTTACCAGTGCCACTGTGAGCTTATGTTTGCACTGGCTGCACCATGGCTCATTTTTGTGGTTCTTTCCCCCCTTCTTGCCAAATACTTTGGTTTCCCCTGCCAGAAATAAGAAGATGGGGTGAGTGAAGGGTTATGGGGTGAGTGAAAAGCAAAGACTGGATGTGTGATGACAAAGGGAGCAGAACTGGGAAGTGTAGGGAGAAATGGAGAAGAGAAGGAAGCTGAGATATCAGGAATGCATGTAGGACTGAAATGGTATGTGTCATTGAACCTCCAGCACTTCCAAGACAGAGCTCTAAACAACATTATTTTTGTCTGGTTACTATAAACCAATAAACAGGAAATGTGCTATAGCAATAAATAAAGGACAGGAAAAAGGAAACACCACTAATCAAACAGGAACACAGCCTGGGAACATGAAAAAGGAACAAACAAGAGTTATGTTTTGCCCAATTCTCACTCAGGATTGAGAACGGTAATGAGTATGACAAAACAGAGGACAAAAAAGAGGCACTTGTAGCAGGACAGAAATGAAAACCAACATTCTCAGAGACATTTTGGGCCTTGTTTCCTGCTAGGAAATAGGATGGGAGCTTTTGATGCAAACTCTAGCTGCTGTTCTACCTCTTACACTGGAAGTTTTAGAAGTGTATCTGCATATGAAACTGTAACTACCTCACCTCAGATCTGTCTCTTGTCTTTAGCACAAATTTGCATCAACAGAATGAAGCTATTTAGCATGAAAACATGTTTAATACTCAGCAGTCACCAGAGCTATGGCTGTGTTCATGCTGGGTGGAAAGTGAAAATATAATATTTTTTCACTGTTTATACATACATTTTATATATATGTGTGTGTGTTTATATATATAAATATATCCACATATATATACACATAGACATGCATTTCTTTGTGCAGGAACATCCTATTTCCAGCATTTCTAGGTTTTACTTCAGGGCTAGGGAGTATCCTTTAATGTATTCTCTATTCTTTTTTCATATGTTTGTTCTGTGCTTTAGCCACAAAAACCTCTTTAGAAAACAGACTGTTTCTGTGGAGAAACTTTAGTCAAAAATAAGTCCAAGTGTTACTGTGGATGTTTTTCCATGAGGTTCACTCTGAAAACAAGACTACTTTCTTGGAAATATTCTGCTACAAATTGGATTTTTATATGATTCACTTAATTCCACGGGTTTATGTTCCACCTAACACACACAGGTGAATAATGAAGAATCATTTGGATATACTTTCTGCAAGTAGGATATTCATAAATAGAAAGCTCAAAGGACAAAATGAGCTTCCAGTGGATAAAAGCTATCAGCATTTGAAACACGTGTCTGTTCTTCATTAATGATCTAGATAAGGAAGCAGACTGCACCGTCAGCAAGTTTGTACAATACCAGCAGGAGTGGCTGATGCACCACATGGTTTTGCTGTCATTCTGGGAGACTTTGACATGCTGAAGAAATCAGACAAGACATTTAGGAAATTCAAAACAAAGAAATGGGGATCCTAAGGTACTTAGGCCACAAGCAGGCACTGTGGTGGTACCCACTGAAAAGACAAGAAGCAATGGGCAGACACTAAAATATAAGACATTCCATTTAAACATAACAAAAAAAATATTGCTGTAGGGGTGATCATACCTGTTGGCACAGGTTTTTCAGAGTGGTTGTGGAGTCTCCATCTGTGGTGGTATTCAAAAGCTAACTGAGCAACCTACTTTAGCTGACCCTGCTTTGAGAAAAGGGGTGGGGGGTGGGGGTTTGGCCTTGATGCTCATGAGAGGTCCCTCACAGTGTTAACTAGTTTGTGATGATGTGAAATTAAATAAAAACCCACCACAATAATGGCAGGCTGAAGATAAATTATTGTCAATTCACAGTGAAAGACAAGAAGGGGAACATTTTGCAGAGCACCTCTGGCTGCCTCACTTCTGAAGACACCCAAAAAGCAAGGAGATGCTGCTGAACAGTTCTCTGGAGGTACAGGTGACTGAACAGCTGACATCAGAAGGGGCTAAGCAGCTGAAGGAGCACTCTGAGCCTTCCTCCACCAGACACCACAGATGGCTGAACCAGGAGGCAGTGAGTGAGGCAAATCATGGGTTCTGGAATGAGAGAAAAGAAGTGCAGGTGGAGTCTCAGCAGGGTGTTTGGAGAGGGTTTACATGCTGACACAGTAGCTTTGGAGATATGGTTGGCTCCTACTGTGTGCCTCAGTCCTCTTACCTCTCCTGAATGAATACAGGGTTGTGTCCAGCCCAAATGGATGCTAAGCTGCTTGGGAACAGGCATGGGTCTGGCATGAGTGATTTCTCATTCAGCTCTGGTCATCACCTGCTTCTCTCACTTTTCCTCCCAGCTGGCTTCAGGTAATCATTCATGCCTACCAATCATGGCATAATTACTTAGATACTCCTCAAGCAGCTCTTTGGAAAGTACTACCCAACAAAAGGATGGCAGAAGGATAGGCTGAAGCATATCTATTTCCCTGGTCTCTTTTGGGTCCTTGTGCCAGAAAACAGCACCTTGAAGGTCTGGACTAAAAAAACTAACCAGGGCTGACACACACAACATTCATGACCTTCCCATGGAGTAGTTAAAGATAGGAGTGAGATAGCACCCCATCAGAGACCAAGGTATTTGCAGCTTTAGCAGCAGGCTGTGCCTATAGCTATATTGCTTCATCAGGGATACACGTGTGCTTGCTTTGCTCATGGTCAGGATGCATGAATTGCTTCACTGCTGTGCCAGAAGCTTGACTCTGACAGGCTGTGAGCACATTTTATAGATCTGCATCTTCCCTGCAAATGCCCTGGCTTCAGACATGCCTTTAACTGGCACCAGAAGGTAATTTAGGTGTTCACTAAATTAGGTGCTGTCAGCTCATTTAAGCTGTCAAATGCAGACCCTGTTCATTGCAGTCTCTGTTGTCTGGTTTTGCCCTCCCAACACAAGTAAAAGCTTTGGCAGAGCAGCATGTAGGGAGAAATAAGAGGTTCAGAATGGACAGCCCTGCCTATGTGTCAAATCATTTAATTAGGCAAAGGGCTCAGTCAGACTGAGCAAATAAAATGTAATTAAACTGATTTCACTTAATTTGTGTATTAAAGGGACTCATCCCTGCCAAAATGGCAGCAACAGGAGAAACCACAAGTTTTGCCTACATGAAACCATGCTTAGGTCATGGACAGAAATACCAGGTGCGGTGGGCAGGACATTTCTGACTCTGAGCACCCAAAATACTGCACAAGGTTCATCTCCAGAGCACATAAGGATATCAGCATGTATCACCAAATATGTCTGTGATTTAAAATGCTGGTAAATTATGATTCCCAGACATATGAGCCAGATCTACAGCTTTAATAAAGTGCCCCATTTTTCTTCAGGTCATAGTTCTAACCCATGCCTGATTCAGATAAAACTTCTGATACTCAATTTTTTTGTTGATCGCAAGTATGAAGGATTTTGGTAATAATGGTTGAGCACTCACACTGGCCAAGTGCACAGCAAGCAAATCTTTTATTCAGTCCATTTCTTCTCAGCATTATTAGTAAAACTATTTAAAGCTTAATTGGTCTTTTAAGTTCTTGGCTAGGCTCCCATTCTGCTGCCTGAATGAAAATAAAATTAAAAACTCTAATGAAAAATTCCTGACCGATGTTTTGTGCCACTAAGCTGATACAGGTGCAATATACCATCTCACTAAAGCAAATTACTCTGGCTCTGAAAACTTGAGACATTTATTCTTCAATCCAAATTTTAAAACCTTTAAAAATCATGTTAGAAGTAGAAACCTGGGAGTAAAGCAAACCAAAGTCTGCGTAAGTCAGTTTTGGCAAAATTAGTAAAGAAAACAGAACAAAATAAAATACGATCAAGGGAAGGGGAAACCCACAAACATAAAGGCACTTACAGTGTAATTTTTTCAAAGTAGGTTTTCACCAAAACTAGTGCATAAACTCAAAACTTCATTAAAACATAAAGCCTGAAAGGGTTTAGTGGGTGAGGCTCTTGTTTATTATGTGTGACTGTGATGTCAGTCCAGGTGAAAGCTATAATGGAAACAGTTCCAAGATTTTAGTCCAGTTTCTTTGAAGGTTAACCCAACATCACAAACACATCAAGTCATATAACACCCATGAGCAAGGCCAGGTTCCTTCCATCCAGACAGCCCTAAGACTGTATGGACAGTACATATACTAACCTACCAGTAGTCTGTGGGACAGTGGCTCAGTAAACATAGGTTAAGCTATTATCAATAGTTTGGAAAAGACAAATGGCCAATCCTTCCAGAAACATGCATCTGTCTTCAGTGTGAAAAATATTCTCCAGGTGTGAATGCCCTCAGTATCTGCACAAACATATATCTGAGGGCACCTAATTTGCAGTGTACTCCTGAGTGCTGTGCACACTCATGTCACACATGATGCAGAACATTAAAAAAGTAAAGCAAACAGCATCTTTTTAGGTAATATGCTAGAAACCCAGAATGGAGAAGAGGAAAGAGAGGAACTCAGCTGAGACAGGAAACTCACCCACATACTAAAAACTTGACAAGATTTTTATGAGATGCTTAAGAGAAACTCCTCTCAAGAGGTCCCATAATGGGCCTGAACCAGCCTCCAAAATCCAAATATCTCATAAACTTCTTTGCACGAGGCTGTTCCTAAAGAAAATAAAGGAGGGGGAAAGAAATTCCTTATTTTGATTTGGAAAAGAAGGAATATTTTCTTTCAAGATAGAAAATTTGTGATATGGTACCTCTGTCTGTTGCTACCTAGGAAAAATTCAGGGAAATTTTCTATTAACACTTTTATAACTTCACCTGGGTTAAAGGAGTTGCTACAGGCCTTTTTTAAGGCTTGGCCGCTGTGCACTGAGGGAACTGTCACACACATACACACACAAAAGGCTGCATTACCTTATTATGGTGTATGCACCACCTGAGCCTGAGCAATGCACCTACATTAAACACAATCCTTTGCTGAGGAGGTCTTTATTCCAATGCTTCAGGAAGGAAACCAGTTTCTTGCAAAGCATGCATTTCAGATTTCTAACTCAGGCTGTCAGGGGTGCTCTGTGTGCCCCCCAGCTCTCTCTGGCCACATTTTCTCTCATGTCCTGCACTAACAGCAGAGGGGATCCATTACTCCCATTTAGTACCTGGATACCTTGTCAGATACTGTGTATGGGGTCCTTGGGTCTTATGGAAGCTGAAATGCTGATTGTGAAGCCAGTGAAATGTGCTGGGAGACAGAGCAAGACTCTGGGGCAAGTGAGATTTAACTCTGTTGGCTGCATGCATTTACCTCTCAAACATTCATCAGTACGGGCCTTATCCTCAGCAGAGGTCATAAAACCATGTCAGACCCTTTCCATGAGAAGAGAGTAGTGTTATTATTTCTTCTACATATACTGAATGTCCCTTTTGGGAAAGGTGGGGGGCAGATTCTCGTGTTTCCCACAGGTTTCACTTGTTAGATGAATCATGAGGAAACACCTCTGCCAGGAACACTGTGTGTCAGACCCTGTGAGAACATGAACAGAAAATGCCTAGAGAAGCAGACCTGCAGGCGATGTAGATCTGCTAATAGCTTGTTTAAGAAGGGCTTAAACAGGCAACAGCATGGACATATCCACACTTCAGTAGTTGTGACATGCTGAGAGGCAGCTCCATTGCCTCCCCAGGCAGGTGTGTTGGAAAAGCCACTTGGAGATTTGAGGGCTGAATTCAGGTAGCTGAAGTGGCAGGTAGGTGCTTCAGCTCCTCTGGGCCTGATCCTCCCATGGTTTGCTAAATCAGAGTAGGAAACTGAAATTTTTCTGCATGACTGAAAGAGAAATTGTGCTGTTAGTAAAATTGCTGCCTAGATTGCTACAAGTCTTTGTGATTTCTGCAAGGAAGACCTTGCCACAAGCCCAGGCAGCTGTATCCCAGCACAACCTTTAGAGACAGATTTATGGAGCTCTGCCACTGCCCTTCATTGAGTGTGAGCTCCCCCAGGGCTTGTGCAGTAACATGGAGCACATTCAGACTCCAGCTAGCCCTCAAATATCCAACTCTAGATGTGTTTTCCTGACCCATATTTCTCATCACTGTGTCAGTCTTTGGCTCTGGTTTGTAAAAGCCAGAAGAAACCATGCATTATATTTTTTTGTTCTGAATTTGTTGGATTATTTTCCATCTGTTAACACCAGACCCGCCTGCAAAGTAGCAAGTTAGAAAGACTTCTGCTAAAAGTTGCCACCTAAATAAGCTACCACTAAATTCAGCTAATGGAACATTTTTGCACAATGTATGAGGGACCCAGATTTTCCTGGTGGCTGGAACTGACTCAGGCAGTTTGGGTTTCCAGGCAAGTGCTGCCTGCCTGGGCTGTGATCCAGACCTGAGTACTAAGTCAGCCTTAGGCTGAAGTAGGAGACCACAGGATGGTGCAGTGCTTTGGTTTGGGTACACCCAGATTCAGCAAGTCCAGGGATACAGAGCACAGGCCCTACTAACAAATACAGAATAACACAAATCCTGAGGTCTTCCATAATTCAACATCTTTGTAAATGTAATTAGTAAGTTGTATAGAAGTTGTACATCCCTTGAATTTTATTTAGAATTAGAAATTTTCATAGAATTAGATAAAGGCTTAAGTTGATTAGGACATTCAAAGACTGAGCAAAAGGACTTACATTTGAAAGCCAAATGCCACAGGCCATATACTCACTAATTCCTCAAATCACCTGCTCTGGAGATAAGTAGCAAACATATCTGCAGTTCTAAACATTTCTGCAGTTTTAAATCAAAGGAGAAATTAATGCTATTTTAAAAAAAATTTTGATGATTTATGAACAAGAAATGGTGGCAGAATGGCACTTGTGTCATGGCCAGCACAGCATATGAAGGGAAAGAAAAGATTGCTGGGCACAGCAGAGTTCTACCTCAGAAGTTCTCTGAGTCTTGAGAGGGTCCCCAGAGCTCTCCTTCCCATAAAGCATTAATTAGTTTGCTGTTATTGTAAAGTATTTATATTTTTTAGCATCTAATAGCAGTTATGCATTTGCTATTACATCTTTGTTGGAAATTTAATCTCTACTGTTCTTAGACTAAACTACTGCTTTATTAGGCAATTCCAAATAAATTGCTTTAAAAAAGAAAATATCTTTTTTGCAAGATTATTTTTTAAGAGAAAACAAAGGCAGTTTAAAAAATGTTCTGTATGTTTCTAACCTCATTTTTATGTTTCTTTCCTTCAAACTAATTGCTCATTCCTGACCAGTTTTGTTTCCCAGTATCCCATCTGAACGTCATTACTCTGGATGTATTCAATCACCTTTTTACCAACTCAGAAAGAGGGGCTAGTAACATACTATTTTCTCTAGCTTACTTTTATTCAAAGAAAAATAATATGTTACTATAGGGACCCAATTTTTTTAATTTTTTTTTATTCTGGCTATTGATGTTATCATCTGATATCCATCAATGAAGTCTTTTATTCTGTATACATCCATATATAATTCAATTGTCTGGATAATCAGTGTGAACTTTTAAAAATAATTAAAACACTGTACAAGCTCCTTTATAGGTGATAGCAAGTGAAAGCCTTGTGCAATAGAAGTATCAGAGCTGGTTTGGTTTGGTTCCCAGATGTGCATATTCCACTTCTCCCATAACTCTCTGAAGACCTCTGTTTGGCTCAGTATAGCAAGTCTGTTAAAAAACTCCCCTGTGACATCCATGTCAGCACAGAACTGCTTGGCTGCTAGAAGAATTCCAGAGTTTGAATGTTTTCCTGTTGGATGCTGGGCTGTGACATCACCTTGTCCCAAATCCTATTTTTCTGGTTTAAACTGCTCTGCTTTCCCATACTTACTGCAGTTTAAGGTCCTCCAGCAGCTTGTTAGGTCAGTGGAGAAATTTTCGACTCTTTCATCTGAAGTATACAAGAAAATGTTGGTCATGTAGCATGAGGGGAGGGCTTTATTTGCTGAAATCTGCCTCTCAGGGCAAGTTTATTGGCATATTTGAAGAACTGAGGATGTTTTTGTAGTACAGAAGACAAGCTGACCATGATAAGATCCTGTGGGGTGAGACACCAGGGTATTTTCTCTGTTTAGTTAAACTCTCATATCTGAGTTATTTAAAATGCTGATTACATTTTATTGAAGACTCGTGACTCTATTTTCTCCAGAGGCCTATAAACATGAGGGTCATCTTAGTCTACAAACAACTCATATTCCAACGCCAAGATCTAAAACAAACAAACAAAGCACTCAAAAATCTAACTAAGACAATAGTTGAGATCCTAAAGACCTATAAATTAATAATCTTTCCAGAATGAAGAGAGGGTGAAGTCTAGGAGAGTAAATGACTTCCCAAAACAATGTGCTAAGCAAGCCAAAGTTGAATCCAAGGCTTGCTGAAGGCACTGAAAGGACTCTTTTCAGTTGGACATGAACCTAAAGACTCTTTGACACCCAATAGCACCATGAAATATGGGGAACTCAAATGTTATGTCATATTATGGTCATTTGGACACAGGACATTTGGAAGGACTATCTACTTTATGGAAAAGAACAACAAAGAGCTTTAAATTTATACATGTGAGACTACCTTGACGTAAGTCTGTGGTGTAGCAGAGGTTACCAGTGGCAATCGTTGCTTGAACAGTAATAGGAATCCTTGCTTTAGTTTGTCCCATCAACACAAAGAGCCCACAAATACACAGGGAAAAACTACTTCCAAATTCATGTCTCTCCTTGCTGAGTGGATGCTTGTATGGTGTGTGGAACAGGTACATCAGCATGTTGTGCACACAACCACTGTGCTGAGACTGTTACCCTGTTGAAACAAGCTGTTCACTATGTAGCTACCTACAGCTAAGAAATATTCATGCTAAACACTACTCCTGTTGGAAACAACCTTCCATGTTTGTGACAGTCACCAAAAGAATTACAAATGTGTGACAATTCCATACACCTTGAATCTGAAATACTCCACAATTTACAAAACTTTTTGTTTCATCATTTCCAGGAAATCTGCCCTGCTTTTTCCCATTGGCTGACATGAATTACTTTCATTTCCATCTAACCCACACTGTTTTCTTGTGACAAACACAGAAACCTCTCTACTCTCTGTAGCAAAGATTGTAGTCATTACACATGTGAAATATGGAAACACAAATTAAGTAAGCTCTATAATACTTTGCTAGTTGTATGTTGGATCTTTTCCTGTGCTAAGCTTCTCTGTTTCTGTAGGACCTCAATTTCACACCATTTGTGTATCTGCTTTGAACAGCCATATAAATAGACATCCTCTGGGGAGGAGAGGAGGTGATGCAGTTGATGGGATTTTGACCAAATCATCCACAATGAAGAAAGAATTGTGTGTGGTTATGACAGAACAGGATAAATTTGTAGGTTTAGATTTTTAGTATTAGTCTAAAAACTTTTCTCTAATTATGAATGTTTTAAAGGTCAACCTAATCTAAATTTTAATTTTGCAATATCTTACTCAAAACAAAATTGGAAACCTAAATATCAAAAGATGCGCTTCTTATTTTCATATATTTGAATCTTAATTCATAAGCACCCATCTGCTACTCTTGACTATTAACTAAAAATAAATAATGATTTTAGGAAAAGACAATTATTTCTTAGGATTTTTTTGTTTTGGAAAATGGAACTTTCATAGTATTCTAGGGTATTTTTGCTACATATGGCTATGTAAAGGACTGTGAGAAAACATAACTTCAAGCACTAGGGTTTTTTCAGTCCTAGAGCTGAGGGATCAAGCAGCCAGCCAAGAAACACCACAGAGGAATGTGTTGAGGGAGTAGCAGTTCAGGTAGATGGTTTGGCATGTTTCCTTCTCTTGCACTGCTAAATTCCACAGGCCTGCACTTGCCAGGACTCAGTGCAGCCTTCTGCATAAGTTACAGCCCGATGGGGCTCCCAGATTCACTAGACTCACACACCAGAAACCTGCGAGCAATGCTGCAAAAAATGTAACTCTTTGAAAACCAGATGCAGCCTGCAGCAGCAGAAAGGCTGGTATTGATATTCTCAGAGTATGTCCAGAGAATCCCACCTCATCAGCCTCTTGCCATCAGCATTTTAAGAAACCTTTCCAGAGTCTCCTATAAATTACTATTTTTCTGGAACAATATGCCTTTCATGGAGTTGGATAGGTTTTGTCACAAAATGCAAGACCCTGAGAAGTTTTAATTTTCTTTTAAAATGCTTTAGAAGTTCTGCAGTAATTTGTTCAGGTCACTTTCTGGCTTTATCCTTATCTAATTTTGTGAAATGCTTTCATAAAGGAAATAATTCATTAATGGCAGTACCCTTTAGCACAGGCCTAAATGAGGAAGGGAAGTCTGGGTTCCCTGTTGCTGGTGTTGGCAGTACATAGGAAATCCTTGCCCAATCCTCCCACCCAGTACTTGGCATGGACGTGGTCAGAGAGCAAAAGGTCAGGGCCTGGGGAAGCGCTATATTGAAGGTGATTACGATTTATTAGGGCTATACACAAACAAATCCTCTGCACTCATTAGGGAGGCCAGCAGAGTAGGGGGTAAATTGCAGCTGAAAAGGAAGACAGGAAGGTGAACTGATAAAAAGTCTCCCTGACCAGCCACTTGCAGGCACTGCTGTCAACACTGCCTGTTTTCTGTCCCACACTGAACTACCGAGTTAAAACCAATGCTGCCCATTGCGTGCCATGATCTCAACAGGACCAGCGTTTCAGCTGTCATCTCTAGAGACCTTATTCAATAGGAATGAACTTGAGCAATACAAAGACAGAGAGGAACAATAGGAACATTCCATAGACTTCTCAAAAAGTTCATCCAGAAGAAATTACAGGCTGTGTGGCTTTAAATTACTTGTAGGTTGTCTCTGTAAAGTACTGCTACAGGGAAGGATCAAGGCTTTTCAACTGAGCAAAAAAGATCCTTTCTCAGACTATTTCCCTTGGCATCTAAATATTCCTTTGTCTTATATTTGGAATGACAGAACCAGGTTTTCCTACTTTCCTTGAACCTCAAAACTCTCTGTGATGGAAAATTGTCTTGTTTAATCTTTTCACAGTGGCTTACTTGGTCTTTGGCTTTGCTGGTTCACTCCCGATTCCATCTGTAAAGCACACTCAGTGGAGCACTGTCTTAAATTTTGTCTGCTGTTCTTGTTACTAGGAACATGATTTCATTGATGAATGTTTATAACACAGCTTGAGGAATTTCATCCTCCCCTGGTAAACTGTGTAGGAGATTGCCTTAATGGACAAAGAAAAATGTCTGCTGGACTTTAGCCAGAAACTTGGACTTGCTTATAAAGAAGAAAATAGAAGTATATTTTTTTGCTTTGTATATCTTTTGTTGCTGTGTACAGAAAACATATTTTAAAAAATATTCACCTCTTTTCTCACAAAATAAAATGGAACTAGTGAAAGATTTATGTCAAATTGCTTAATTGTGACAAGTTTAATTTCACTTCTTGATCAGATATCTTACAAGGCTGTACTGCTCTATTTTCTCCAACAAATACCTTTAACTGGGAAAATAAATTACAGATGACTGTGGAAAAATGAAGACAACTTAAAGTTATTAGAAGAAAAAATGGTCATATGCTTCATTCACAGGTGTAAGGAATCTAATTTGAAACAGCAAATCAAAAGTTGAAGCCCAGTTTTAACTTCCCTGAATAGTTTACTTTAGCATGACTTGGGATATGAATTCAGCAAAGCCATGATGTTAGTTTGATTTATGTTTGTTCAGTTTGTTTAATCAGGGCCTGAATAAAGACTTTGGGGTTTGAGCTGTTCTGAAGGCTACGTGAGACTGGGTGTTCCTGTGCTCAAGTTAAATTCCCTGTAGAGCAGTTTCTAACCTCTGCTGAAGAGAAGCAGAATCACCCTGTGTTGTCTGGCTAATCTGTTGTGTTGCATTTATGGTAAAGGAAATATAAGTGCTATATTTCACTGCTTGCTGAAATAACCTGTAGATGCCTAGCAGTTTTAAAGAAGAGTTTCAAACAGGATGCAAGCATAGCTGAGCTAGCAGCCAGAATGCACTAACGCCTTTCTCAGCCTGAGAACAGTGATTTGGAACTATGAATCACTCTCTGTGTTTCTTCCCCTCACTCCCTGGTGGAGGTTAAATGCCCTTAACTATATTCCCATGGAAAATGTTAGGTGCCAGGAGTGGAAAAGCACAGTAGTCCCATGTGGAATGATTAAAAGTCAATGGGTCCCTTCTGCCAGTACATCTCAGAAAAGGAAGAGAGGATGACTTTATTTCCTTATAGCACCTTATCCCTGCTGCTTCTTCTGGGTTGGAGAAGGATGGATGATCTTTTGGCTGTTGGCATTGCCTGAGGTACTCTGGAATAGGAGACCGACTGCTCTTTGCTTCATTGGAGCAAAGAGCCCTGGAGAACCAGAATTGGTGTCCCACATCTCTAGAAAAGACTACCCATCCAAAGTGGAAATGTGACCTTGAACATACTCCCACCTCTCAGGTTCACAGGTTCCCTCACTTTCCCTACTGAGCTGTCAAGAAGCCCAGAAAGCATGTGAGATGCCGACAGAGAAAGCCAAGTAAGCCTGCAGGGGAAGCAGGCAGCTTGGGATCCTGCCTGGCTTCTCTCGCAGCCCATGTGCTACTCAGAAACCTGTCAATTACAGTTTGGATTATTTTTTTTTTTCCCAGTGGAGAAATTTGCTGTCAAAAATTTCCAGCCAGCTCTGCTCTGTGCTGCTACCGCTGCTCCAAATGGGAAAGCCAAAATGGCCCAGAGAGCCTCACACAGGGAAGGTGCAGGGCCCTGGGAGCCCTGGCATGACAGCAGGTCTGCACTCCTGGCTGCCACAATCCAAGCACGAATGCACTTCCGAAATGTCAGATGTTCCCTCCAGAATTACGTATGCATATTCACTCTAGTGTGACCGCCAAAACAGTGCCTGTGCCTTGCCAGGGACTTCAAAGGCTTTTGTACAACACTGAAGTCCTCTGATAAAAAGTTCTGCTTCTTATTAGAGTCCTAGTCCTGGTCAATATTCTTTGAATTTAAGAGGAAAGTGAATTCTTCTGGATTTTTTTTTTTTTTTTTTTTTTGGCATAAAGAAGGATATGCTTTTTTTACAAATTAAACTGCTTAATAACTTGTTTTTTTTTTACCTTGCCTGTCTGAAATAGCCAAGCCAGACAATGGTGTCTATCTGAAGTATACAGAACTACAAAAATTACTGGATCCAAAACTATTACCACTGAAGCTGGGCTCTTTAAATGAATTGGGACAGTGCTTCCGATGGGTAATATTGTAGAAGTGTTATTATGACTGGCTGGGCTCCGTTTATACAACAAATCAATTATCATGTTGTTTTCTTAAATAATAACTCTCCATGTACTACCTTTTTCCATATATTGGAAAGTGAAATATGATGAAAATTATGATGAAATGTGATGAAAATATTTATTGCACTAAGTTTTTTACCTTCTCATGGTATTTAGAAGTAGATATTAGTAAAGGAAGTAGGAGTTAAGTAGTAACTTGACTGGTTAACTAAAGTGCCTATAATGATGCTGTTTCCTAGCTCAGTTTGTACTAATTTTTATTATACATTACAGCTGAACAGTGATTGTGGTCTTAGAACCATCACAGATAAAGATGGCCATTGCCTCAGAGCAATTAAAGTATTAAAAAATAAAAGGAAAGATGCAGATAAGAAAAAATGCATTGAGAAACCCATGTTTGTTTATAAATACCAGCCAAGCTTGTTTGCTGCACCAAACTGCTGTTCAGCACAACTCTAGAGGAGAAGGCAGCCAAGATAAGCAGGGAAGTTGCCACAGCTTCGTGGTATTCTGCTCGTCCTCCTGTTTCAGTTCAAAATAGATTGCAGGACATTTTGCCAAAGGTTGTAAATAAAGTCACCCTTTTTACTACCAAAGAGATAATGAGTATCACATGGGCTGGCCTCCCATATAACGCAATCCAATATCTGCCTCAAATGATTTCCATGACAAGGATGTCTTGCAAGTGGCAGAGGTCAGTACACCCATGGCACATAAAGATCAAGACTGAAGTCTACAGCCTGAAGCAGTTGGACGACTACTGACACTGAAGAGTTGTTCCCTTTTCAAGGGGCCTTTCTCCCCAGAGAAGTTACAGAAAACCTATAGCTATGTACTCTAGTGACACATGTAAATTCAGGAGGTAGGAATCTAGGTCATGACCACCTTTGTTGCAGAGACAAGCTCTCTTGGCATTTGAAATTTTACAGAGACTTTCTCCACCTTCTTTGCTTCTACCTTTGCTTTTCATTTGTAGTTATTCTACTTCTGAGCATCTGTTCTACTGCTTCCATTTATCTTTGAGGTTTGTTTGTTTGTGTTTTGTTTGGTTTGGGTTTTTTTTTGTTTGGTTGGTTTTTTGGTTTGGTTTGGCTTGATTTTTTGGGGTTTTTTTTAAGACTCGAAGGACACAACACTCTGAGCTGAATTTTTCTTATTAAGAGACAACTTACACAGAGCCACACCATGATAATACACTGACATTCAGATCTACACTAGAAACAACAGCATATACTACAAATATATGCTGTTCTCTTAACTAGTCCTGAGACATCTGATATCAGATGTCTGCCTCTGGTAGAGGAACGGGATACAAGGTGTTGTCTTTCCTTTCTCAATTTGTATCTCTTGCACCCTTTCTCCTGCAATTGCAACTAGCGACACACTTCCGTAAGATGAGCCCGATCAGTCACTTTTCTCCTTCAGCTCCTGGCCACGAGCTCCTACCTTTTTTTCCTCACAAAGGGCTTTGCCTTGAGCTGATTCAACCCAGCAACCTGGCGGAACAGTGGCAACAAACCCGCGGTTTTCTCAGCCAAGGCAGGGAGCTGAGCTATCTAATGAATGCTGGATTCAGCGCAAGCAAGAACGTAAAAGTACTACTTTGGATGGCATCAGGAACCCGTGGCACACCGCTGCCACCCGACCTCTCCCAATGCACCGGCGAAGCTCCGGGGGAGTGTGGAACACCAGGGATGGGCGTGCTTTAGGACGTTTCCTTCCTTCCCTCGCAGCCAGGGGCGCATCCAGGAGCGCCGCCGGCCTCTCTCGGGAGACAGACGGGGAGCGACGGCGCCAGAGCGACCCGCCCCTGGCGGCCGCGGCGCTCGGGCGCCACCCAGTGGTGCCGCTGGCTGCGGCCGGGTCTGAGGGCGCCCGGGGAGGCGGGTGGCGGGGTGGCAGTCCCTCAGGGACACTGACCCGTGTGGCTCCGAGAGCCTGTGCTTTGGGGGGAGATACTCGGGGACGTGGTGGGTGACTCCGCGCCCCTCCTGCCCCAGAAGCACGCACGCCATGTATGGCGCAGTGCACGGTGTGGCTCCTGTCCCCTGCTGTCCCGGGGGAAACCGTCCCCTCAGGGCCCCTCTGAAACCAGGCTGCGACGCTGCTTCTCACGCTCCGTTGCCAGGCTGTTGTGCAACCCGGCTTCTCTGACAGTCGCAGACATATCGCATATCGAATCTGCAGGCTGTGCCTGCCCATGCCCAGCACGGACCGCCTTGCTTTTGTGCCAGGTGTGTACTTTGGCATGGATACCCCTTCTCCCTGCTCCCCTCCGCTGCCGCGTGTGAGCCCGGCTGCCCCGCCCCGAGCTCCGGTGGCAGCACCCCTCGGCAGGAGGTGGCCTTGGGGTTGGACAAACTCCAATCCTCGGCAGGAGGTGGCCTTGGGGTTGGACAGACCCCAGTCCTCGGCAGGAGGTGGCTTTGGGGCTGGACAAACCCCAATCCTCGGCAGGAGGTGGCTGTTGCCGCTTCGGGGTGATGAGACGACGACAACGGGCGGGGCGGTGTGGCCGTGAGGTAGGTGTTGTCCTCAGGACGGTGTGTGGCCTCGGGGAAATCCTTTGGGCCACGTGTGCCTCAAACCAGCCCTTCAAAAGCTCTAGCTGTTGGGAGGGAACCAGGCTGGGTTTAGGGAGCCACTTGATCCGTGCGTTGCCTTGGAGGCGGCCAGTACGTGGCTTTTGTCCTGACCTCCCTAAGCTGGGGTTGCTCGATGTGCACAGCACCACCTTGCCCTCCAAACTCCCATGTGCAAGCCCGCAACAGCAGTTCCAAACATCGTGGCCCAGAGGCGTAATCGCCATCATGCCACTGCCATGATATTGTTTCTAGTGAAAATATCAAAGAATTTTTAAATGTTGCTCAACATTGGTTTGCAGCCCAACACGCATGAGGAGACAGTACCCGGAGATGAAACAGATTTCCTATTCTGCACATTTACAAATTATATTTCCACCCTCATTTGGGATACTGCTGCAGGAAGTTAAAATATAAGCATTTTTTAGCATTCTTTCTGTATTTTGGAATCAGGTTCTGATGTGAAATAGTGCAATGGATACTTTATCTACATCATTTGATGCCTCACATGATGTTGGCTCTTGAGAATAACTCTTGATTAGTATCAGACTTGTTCAGGGTGTAGTGCTAAATTTTATGCATATTTCAAACTTCTTGCTCAGTAGGACTTGTAGTTGTGTGAAGAATACAGATCTATGGAGTCCTTTAAATGTATTTTAAATTTTAAAAATGTTTTTTTAAAAAATAGGAATGTGAAAAAATGATTGTTTCACAACTGGAAGAGAAGCCATATTTTAGTATATGTTAAATATATCATAATACTTTTGGAAATTTTTTTTTTGCCCTTTGGAAGGGCAGGGCTGTATTTGACTCTTCCAGGTGTTTTGCTTGTTAAAGTCCTGCTTTCACAATCCAAGACTATTGAGTAAAATAGAAAAGATTTCTTTTATGAAAACAGATGATCTTGAAAAGCTGCTTAGTAACTTGGTAAAGTGGATTATAACAGTATGCAATAGAAGTCTGTCAAATATTCTTTATGCCTGTCGACATACAAATCTGTATTTCCATGTGCTTTTGAAAACTGGAAAACAAACAAACAAACCCAATAAAAACATGTTTCGGTTGTTCGTACAATTTTTTCCTAGCTCTGGAATCTTACTCTGTTGTTTCAGAAAAAAAACCCTGGTATTTCAGTTTGACTATCCATGTGCCAATGGAAATGCTTCTAAAACAATTACTCTGGCCAAAAATCTGCCTGTTTCATAGAAATACTGTAATGTTGCTCAAGATGCTTTTCTATCTTTTCATTAGATATGGATTTTTGAAATTGCATATTGCACAGCCATGCAGTAGCTTTAAATAGTGTCTCTAAGAAGTGGCAGTAGAAGAAACAGTTTCACTGCTTTCAGGGACAGCAGTACTGCTTATACTCCAGAATGTCCCGGGAGGGGTTTTGTTACTTCTGCTAAAATGCAGTACAAAATTCTGAACCACACTGAATAATGGTTCCCTATATAACCTAATGGATTAATCACACTAACACAGTTTTTCTAAATTAAAAGGAAATGTGCAAATATTTAAAAGGCCATCATTACAATTCTTGTCAATGACTCAATATCAACTTTTGCACGTGCTGCAATTGCTGCTGCCTTTTTTCCCACAAGATAGCAGCACTGTAACTATGAATGAGCAAAGGACTTGTGAGCCCATCTCACCAAAATGCAGAAAGGCCACTTGGTTTATTTACTCTTTAGGAATCTGCAGCTCAGAATCACAAGGAAAGTATCTTAAACACCAGGATGGGGTGCAAACACCAATTAAAAGAATAAATTCTACATTTACATTTTACTTTAACAGACCTATCTCCTTGTGAAAAAGCACATCAGGTGTCTTGAAACCATCTGCAAAACTAAAATGCTGTGTACATAAATATATTTGTGTGAGTGTGTATGTGTGGGTGCATTGCATACAGTAATAATCTTGTTATTATTAGAGAGCAAAACTCTTTTCAGAGGTTAGGTGTTTGTTTATGCTTCCCCTTAACTCACCTGGTTTCACCACTTCTCCTCATGCTTTTAGCTGCACTTACTGATTGTCATTGTTCAAAAGTGATCCCGTGATGAAGGAGGAGCCCCTTTGCCAGCACTCAGCAATTGCCAAGGGGAGGTAAACACCCCTCTGTATTCACTCTGCCCTGAATGATTGTGTAAGCCACATCAAACTCTCCTAGTGTAAATATGCATGGCTACACTAATGCTTTGGGTTGGGCCAGGTGTGCACCTCGCAGGCAAATCTCCCAACTGGCTCAGCTTGGCAAGCTTTGCTTCCCCGTGCACCAGGCATGCAACACCTGGCTGCACTTTGGGAATATCCATTGCAGAAGCACAGCAGAGGCACTGCAGCCACAAACGGGCACGCAGCCCCTGTGATCAGGAGTTGGCAAAAGTGAACCCAGGGCACAGCATGGATGCCATGGCATCAGCACCAGCTGTTTGGCCCAGAGACCCACTCCTGTCAGACCCCACTGCTTGCTAATGTACACAAAGCCTTAGTGGCCTGGATGCAAACTTGAAATCAGAAAGGAAACATTTTTATAAGCTCACAAGTGGTAGCAGAGAAGAGGACAGAAATGATGGAAGAACAGACCACATCACCTGGATGATGATTTTTTTCATGTGAAATTGTAGACAACCTAGGGCCATTAGGCTATATTTACCAGAGTTCAGAAGGGGCATGCTGTCATTTGCAGGTGGAAACAGTAAAGCTCTTTAAAATACTTCAGTATGCTCTCAAATAGCATATTTATAGAGAAGCTGAAAAAAGGACACTTTTCATTCAGTAAAAGAAAATACAGTGGGTGATGTGGAACACAGTGTGCACACACGCACATCTTTATAAAGACTTTGATTCTTTTTGAGTTTTAACGCCCAAGGAACAGATACATATACATGTAAAATATATTTTTATACACACAAATTATTTTTATTTTTATGACTGTTCACATATTTTTCCTGTTTTTACCCAGGTACTCCAAAGACAATTTCTCTTTGTGAAGAAATCAGGCAGTGCTGTGGAATTACATCAGATGTAGCCTTGCTTTTTTTCCCCTATTGTTGTTAACACAACATATGCAAACTCTTTTGGGCTGCCAACTCCCTTCTCTTACATCAAGGAAACTGAATCATCTACCTTGGCCTAAAAAATTAACAGAGCTTGTATAAATAATTTTTGATAATGTCCTTGAGATTCCTGAAGACACAAAGAAGCAGGAACAGTACGTACATTTTTTTTTTCTTTTGCTGTTTGAAAAGCCATGCCATCAGTGACCATTTGTACCTAGCTGAAATTGCAGCACTGGATCCTATCGACACAATAAATAAATAAACAGATGATTGTGAGTGCAGTTGAACTAAGGAAGCCAGGTTTCCTATCAGGTTATAACTTGTAGTTCTGTTCGTTCACATCTGATAAAATGTGAGCTCTGCTTTAGCTTTTCCTGTTCTTGCAAAATGCTTTTCTCCCGTGTAGATTCTCAGTTTTGCACCAAGGGATAAGCAAAAATCTCTCCATAGCAGTGACTCTAATTCAGAGATTTCTTCTTTAAAAGATCAACTAACTCAAGGAAATTTGTTAAGAGTTTCTCTGTTGAATTTGACTGAGACTGGCCAAAGATTCAAAAGTACTGGGGAGGAGGGAGAGGTATGGTTACATTTGCACACACAGAGACATAAAGGCAGAGGCAGCCTCATCTCCCCAGGAAACTGTGCTAAGCAGTATATCTTTATTTCAAGAAAACAGGAAATATCAGTGTGCTATTACCCATCTCCTTTTAACTTCAATTGATCAATTTTTCATTAGGGGCACTGGACAACTGTTCAGGCCAAAAGCAGCAGAGAATACTGACAAGTCTGACAGTGAGTGCTTCCCTTTGAGGTAAGATATAACTTTATTTTTATAGCAAAAAATTCAGAAGAATTTAACCAAACTTGACAGAACAGTGATTTCTGACTGTTCTGACATCCAGACAGGATTTCTGGCAGGCTGGTTGCAAGTCTGGTCAAAGGTATTTAAGCTTTCACAATGTTTGGTGACATATTAACAATATTTGACTTTACGCCTACAAGACAACTGCTAAAGTAATAAGTATGAACTGCTACTAGCTCATTAGAGGTTTCTGTACCTGTTACAAGCAGTACATTAATCTCTTGGGGGCAGGGGAGGGAGGGGCATTTCAGAAAGAACAGCATATCATGAAAGCAAATGGACAGAAGAATTACAGCTTAAGAAAATCATGGAAATTGTAAAATACAAATGCCTTCCATACAGAAGTGAAACCACCAATAGATTATGCTCACCTTTTCTGGAAACAGCATGCATCAATTACTTACTATGTAATGTCTCTCTGATCCATTGAACACAAACACTCAATAATGTGCTAACTTTTCTAATATGACACAAAAATGTTGTCCAAGTTCAAAATTTCCCAAAAAACCAGTAAACTGCCTGTCCTGATTTTACAAAAATAGTGCTGTAAGAAGGCTGGTGCCCTGTGCAGGTGTGTCAGTGTTGCAGCACTGGTGTACTAAGTTCATTCCTGTGCATCTGCCTGCGGCTGGGGGTGGAGGGAAGCAGGATGTTCACCAGGTCTTGCCACTCCAAAGTGCTGGCCTTCTTGAAACTACCTGGAGTGGCCTTTCAATACTTCAAACAGTCTACAAAAAATAGGGAAAGTGGCTTTTTACTTGGGCAAATAATGATAGGACAAGTAGGTTTAGATTAAAAGAAGAGAGATTTAGATTAGATGTTAAGAAGCAATTGTTTACTCAGTGGGTGGTGAGGCACTGGAACAGGGTCCCGGAGAAGCTGTGGATGCCCCATCCCTGGAAGTGTTCAAGGCCATGTTGGATGCAGCCTGAACAACCTGTTCTAGTGAAAGGTGTCCCTGACCATCACAGGACAGTAGGAATTTGATGATCATAAACATGGCTTCCAGCACAAACCACTCTATGATTCTGTAATTCTATGATCTTGACATATTCTGTCACAACTGGCTGAAATTAAACTCCATATTCAGGAGCTAGTGGGTGGAGAAAGTGTCATGGTATGGCTTGTCAGAAGGACAACACACGGACAACCTGGGGGCATAAACTTTGTGTTCTTAGGAAATAAGGCTGAAAATGCACTAAAAATATTTGGGGCTAACCATTTTATAACAGATGGTTGTCTGGAGTTTTTTAGGAGTTTTCAGGAGTTCAGGTACAAAGTTTATTTTGAACTAGGAAAAATTCATATGCAGAAGAACAGTACTCCTCTAAAAACATTTATGTCAGGTTTTTTTTAGAATATATGTCATATTTAGGCCAATTGAATTATGTCTAATCAAGGTAAATTGATGTTTAGTTCTCCAGCTTGGAAAGCTGCTGTGTTCCAGCAAGTTTCTACATATATGTAATAACTTCTTGGGACCAGACAGGTGACCTGATTTTCATAGTTGCTACATATCCAGGCAGCTGTAGATGGTAGCTCTCCTGGGCCCTTATTTTTGAAAACAGTTCTCCTTGTCTAAGGCCTGCAGCCTGAGACAGTCGCTTTGGAAAATCTTCAAAAATATTCACGTAGCTTTTTGCATCTGTAGTATTTTGTTTCAGTTCTGTGCTATGTTTGCCCTCCAATTAATTCTCTTTTAAAAATCCTTTCCTGTTTTAATTGGCTCATAGAAAGATTTTGGCAGAATACACTGGAAAAAGAAGGAAAACAAAAATTAAAGGTTTTCCAACACATTTATATTACCATTCCTGAACACTTGAAGCACTATCAGATTATGGAGATTTATGTTTTCTTGTTCCATTTTAAAAAAATGAGGGATTATGTATCTTAAAACCATTACTTATAGTGAAATCTGTTAAAATAATTGAGTTTAGTGAGGTTTCCATAAAATTGAAGATATTTCCATCCTTTGTTTAAAAAATTCAAATTACAAACATATGAACAGATTATACATTTTGTTATTATATTGTAACTGGGAAATATGCAAAATACTGAAACGGCATTCATTTTTTCATTTTAACAAATTTCTACCTTTGTCTCATATTGTAGTTTGGTCTCATAAGGGTAATTTCATCCTCAGGATCTTAATGAAGAATTAGTTTAGAGCTGTAAATTCTTTGATGAGAAATAGACATTAGACTGATTTACAATTGATAATTTGTACTAAGACTGAAAAATCATGAGTTCTTAGTACCTGTTTTAGGTCTTTTTTTTTGTTTGTTTGTTTGTTTTGAACAGCACTCTGCTCACTTTTTAAAGGCAATTATTCTGTTTTTTTAAGAATTGTGTTCCTTAGTTTCTGATTGATATGGTTGAGGACAATTTCAGCTGTTGAAGAGCTTCTTCCATTGCACAGACACAGTGGTTTCTATGATGGTTTCCTTAAGCCCTCACACAGAAGAACATGAGTTTTATGCTTGTAAATTCTGGCAGGATGTTGTGAGCAGGCTCTCCACAAGCCTTCAGGAGGACCAATGGCCAGAGCAGGTTGTCTGTGGTGATCCTTCTCTCATCCAAGGCCAGAAACAGAAGCCAGATCCTTTTGTCCTAAAGGGCAAAGGACAGTCTTGTGGGAGTCACCAATAAAAGTCTTCTCAGATGGGACACAGGAGCAACGCCTCCCACACTCTGATAAATCCAAGTTCAGCCCCTCTACTCTGCTCTGGTGAGATTCCACCTGCAGTGCTGCATCCAGCTCTGGGGTCCCCAACACAGGACAATTATCTGTTGGAATGAGTCCAGACAAGGAACACCAGATTAATCAAAGGGATGGAGCAGCTCTCCTATGACAAATGCTGAGAGAACTGGGATTGTTCAGCCTGAAAAAGAGAAGACTTTGTTGTCACCTAAGTGTGGCCTTCCAGTACCTGAAGGCAACTTAGAGAAAAGATGGGGCAATACCATTTAGAAGAGCATAGAGTGACATGACAAAGGGAAGTGGGTTCAGATTGCAAGAGAATAGGTTTAGATTAGACACTAATAAAAAATCTTTTACTCTGAGAGTCGTGAGGGACTGGGACAGATTGCCCAGGGAAGCTGTGGATGTCCTGCCTCTGGAAGTGTTTATGGCCAAGTTGGATGGGGCTTTGAGCAGCCTGTTCTAGTGGAAGGTCTCTCTGCCCACGGCAGAGGGACTGGAACTAGATGGCCTTTCAGGTTCCTTCGACCCCAAACCGTTCTATGATTCTATGCTAAGTTCCTCCAGCCTTTGGGCAATCTATAATGGACTTTGGGGAAATCAGCTTTGGGCCCTTAGATGGCTTAAATTGCAATGAAGCTTTTGTGCCGGGACTGCCCGTCTTCCTGGCAATTGGGCGGGGTTTCTCCGTGATTTTGCAGCTTCGGGTCGCCACCAATGCAGTGGAAACACAATTTCTCTGTGGCCTAGAAGTAGCAAAAGGTTAAATCGGTGAAATCGAGCGGCCACCAGCCTGAGGACAGACAGACGAACAGGTACACTTGCTGTAGAACGGCGTATTTCGAGCCATGTCCGCGGCAGGTGCAGCCGGCGTCCCGCAGCAGCAGCACGGCCCGCCGGGATTCCCAGCGCGGCGGGAATCCCTCCTCCAGCGGGCAGCGCGCGTCACCCGGGCGGCCCGGCCGGCGGTGCGGCCCAGGCCCGGCCCC
>VZRH01007747.1:0-63396 GCA_013397555.1 Urocynchramus pylzowi | reverse complement strand
AAGGGGTGAGCGCGGGACGCAGGCAGCCCCTCGGCGCGGTGGGGCTTGGGGAGCGGCGTGACGCCCCTCCGGCCTGACAGCTGGGTTTCCGCCTCCCTGCAGTGGCGGAAAATCCGATTATACGAGTTTCTCGCATTAAAACAAACAAATCCCAGTATGCCGGGACGGTTAAGAGTGAAGGCTGCGGTCCTGCCCACGTGCCAGCGCCTCTAACACCCCCTAACCCACTTTGGTCTTGTTTTCGCCGCCTAGCAATGCAGGACCTGCAAAAAGTGTAACTTCGTGTCTGCAGTTCTTCCTGCCTTATGCTTTCGTGATTTCCGAGCAGAGCAAGTCGCTTGCGTAGAGAAGGGGAAAACATCTTAAACTCTATTGTTGTTGTCTCGCAATTCTAGGAACGTGCAGAAATGTCTCCCTTCGAAAATAAAGGACTAATGCTGGGCATAATGGCAGGGACTGCTGGATTAAGCCTGGTGCTGGTTTGGTACCACAAAAGTCGAAAGCCTAGTGCAGCTGTGCGTATTCGTGCGTTCCAGGATATAGGTAACAGAATAAATTCTGTGGGCTTGCCAAATGAGGCTCCTAATGAGCAAGCAGCAGTAATGGTTTTACATGGAAGGCAACTGCAGATACTAGAAAAATTGAATGGCCTGCTACTAAGTGTGGACGAACTGAAGAGAGAGGTGGAATTTCTGAAAGAAGCTATTCCAAAACTTGAAGAGCTTGTTCGAAATGAGCTTCAAGGAAAGGGTGATGTTCAGAGAGCTAGCCCATCACACAGAGCAACAAGGCGGAGAAAAGCAGAGACAGCTCCTAGTGCAAGAGAAGCTACCAGCTCTGAGGAGGCAGAAAGTGAAGGAGGGTGAGTTAATAATAATTGTTATATTCTACTGTACACATGCAGTGCAAGTTGCATCATTACCTATATGAAACTGTAAACAGGAGCCCTTTAAAAGTTTGATAGAGATTTTATACTTCTGGAAAAATAAATACAGACATTTATATTAACAGTTTTTTGATCAGAGAAGACTCTTGGTGACCATCTCTGGGTCTGCACTATAGCTGAAGTTGGCTTAATGCCAGGCATAATACAGATTTTTTTTTAAGAGTATGTTTGGTAACACTGATGCAGTATTGCTACATAGCTATGCAATGAGAGGCAAAGTTCAGAATAATGGTGTAATTTTAAAAGTTCTTCTAGTGCAAAGTGTCTTTGACAGAGTTTGTTCAAACTGTACGAATGCCCATGTGCTTTTCCTGATAATTGTTTTTTATCAGCTTCACAGATGAGTTATTACAGTGTTCTGCCTAGAGGCATTGCATACCATGGAAGCTACGTCTGAGCAGAACCTCTGTACAAGTGGCAATGTTTATGTATATGTGCTGTTGCATACACTTTCTGGTGGCTTAAAAAGTGACCATGAGGAATTTAGGGTACTGACTCAGTCAGGTAGAAAGTTTCTAGTTTTGATCACATCTCGTAGTCACATTGTAGTTAAAGGGGTCTTTTATTCTCATGAGTTGAGGAGCACACTGGGCGATAATGTGTACCTGGAGTCCAGAAAGGCACTATATTTTTGTCTTGACATTAATCTCCTGTAATTACAACTTTGTTTTGGTATAATCAGATTAGATACTTACATGCAATTTGCTAATACTATGTTTATAGCAACTGAGTTTTTTGAGCTACTTCTCAGTGTGTCTTACATGTCTGTGTAGGCAGCATTATGTCTGTAAATTGCCCATCTTATGTCACCTTTTCTCTTTAAAAATATTTTAACTAACTGTAATATTCTGAAGACAGCTAACATGCTGCATATTAATGGAATTCTATATTTAAGAGCTTCTCCACATTAGTTTTCAGTTCCTGTGAGCAGAATTTCTTTTTGTGTTACATCCCAGCCCACATGGTTCACAAGTCTTATATTTTGATACCATATTTTAAGACCTGTCAGTTCTATTATGAACCAGTTCTTTATTTTAAGTATTCAGGATTGGCATAAGTATTCAATGGCACTCCTCCTTCATTCCTTCCTCCTGGTGTGGAAACATCTTGGTTCTCTTAGTTTCTTAGATTATTTCATCCATTGGCTGGTTTGCAGAGGCCTTCATGTTATCAATAAAATATTCAGAGATGCAGATAAAGCAAAGGGACCAGTTTACAAATTACCAGGTCCACAGATGCAATGCAGGGGTTATTCCACATGTAGCATTTGAGAAAATCCTGTTTTCTGCTCAGGAGTGATGTGTTGCTCTTTGAGAACAAGCCAAGGAAACTTGTGTGTTCAGGTTCTTGTGTGTGACGAAGAAGCTGATGCGGTGATCCAATACAAGTGATTATAGTGTGCAAGAGCATTGAATGTGTCCTTAAGAGAGGCCTTCTCTGACAACTATTTGTGTACAGTCAGAAGCAAGGAAGATAATTCAAGGTTATAGTTAGCATTAGTCATTTGGCTACGTTCTTTCCCAATGCTGTTTTTTAATCCCTTATGAAAAGAGGTGGGCTTTTTTCCTATTAACACCTTGTACTTGATGTGTTTGTTTTTCATATCTTCTCTAAATTTGAGGTAATTTGTTTTCATTTAAGTAAATAGCATTTTTTTTTTCTTCCTCTTGCAAATAGATTGTTAATACAAATGCATTCAGTTGCAATATATATAGCTTTTTCCGAGGTCTTCTGTAACTTTAATCACTGGTGCATGGCCAGGAGGGTCAATAGCAACACTTGGGATTTTTCCAGTTACTCTACATCACTACTTCATATGCTGTAGACATTATACCATGTGCATTGTTTTATACTCTTCTGTGGCTAATTCCACACACAATGGTGCATTCAGGTGCTTGTTTGTGCACTGCAGAAAAAAATTTTGCTCTTTGTTACTGATAAAACATTTTTTTCACCTTTCTGTACTCCCATCTAAAGTGCATTGTGTTTCACTGCCTCAGCAGTAATTTCATGATCTAGAAGACAGTAGAGTCTTGCTTGAGTTAAGCACTTCTATTTTTAATTGACAAATGGGTAGATGCTGGGAATTGACAGATAAACTAATCTGAGGAGTTTTATGGATTGTGCTGGATGACAACATTGGTTTCAGATTTGTAAATCTTTTTCTTCCAGAAAAGCTTTTGGTACTACCTAGTTTTTTCATTAAATGTTGGAAGCTGACAGTCTCTGATAAGGCCCTCACTGCTTTGATCTGCTCTGGGCATATTTTTGATGTCACTGTTGGTATTCAATACCTTGGGAAGAGAAGCTTTCTGTTTTGCCTTTCAAAAATTATGTATTTCTGTAAGTGGAGAAATAGCAGTGTGTTTTAATAAATGAGCTATATATTTACACAATGGCAGTCTGCATGGAAGGTGCACTGAATGGATGAGACATTAAATGGTAGAGTCTGTGGTTTCTAGTCTGTGCTTTTCTGTATTCTATTTATTTTTTTTAGTTTGTTTCAGTTCTGGTAATGTGCTGGTGAAAACTTCAATGTTTAACATTTGAGAATGTGTAACAAGTACTCATTTATTTACAAATACAATAAATTGTGTCTAGATGATCACCTGGAATGGAGCATGTCACCGAATTCTTCTCTTTGTGATTTTCAAGCTGTTTCCTCCCTGATATGGCAGTGATGAACCCTGGACAGCCAATGTCATTTTGGCACCCGACTTCAGCTGGCCCAGCATCCAAGCTCTTCACATTGCATTTGGCATCGGGCGCCAGAAAGATTCACTGCAGTAAATTCTTTTCTGACAGATGTTCTATTTATAATTTTTCCTTGAAATAGTTTAGTCAACAGGAAAAGAAATTTCTCTTGCCTGCTTCTGAGTATCACTTCACTTAGCATTTTCTAATTTATTTTGCTGTTCATTTCTGTTAAATGCAACCTTCAGTTGGCTCAAGAATCCAGTTTGCTAAACTTTACCATTACTGATGTATACGCACTTTGCTGGATCATATAGTCCAAATTTGATCCAGATCCATCTGTGACATAAAATCACCTTTCTGTCAAATTAGCCAGAGCAGATGAGAGGGTGTTTGTGTCAGCCTGTGGTTTTTTTCTAAGTTGGCAGGAAGACGACATGATATTGTTCTGTCTAAAAGCTGAAGTGTTGTGAACAAATGATACCTGGTTAGGCCCAGTGTCTGCCAATTTACAAACACCCCAACACAGTTTTTAACGACCCAATTGTGTTTATACCACGGGGCTGTTTTATACTATGTAGCTTGTTTTAATCTGGTACTAGGTGCTGGGATTTACTGAACTGCTTAGCCACAGTGGGGTGAGTCTCCAACACAGTTTCCGTTTGTTCTTTGCACTTTGAACAGTCCATTGTGATACAGCTGAGTCCTGTTGGCTGATCATTGCTCCTCTCATTCTTATCACTGTTTTTCTCTTGTATTTATAATCTATTGGTAATAAAGGTGAAAACAAGTTGGCACTGACTCTGGACATTTTTTAAACATTCTTCCATTTTTTCAAATATTGATCAATCTGTTTATCACTTGTAAATCACTTTTCTGTTTATCATCTGATAAAACCTCTTGCAGGAAAATACCAGGTAAAATTGCAGATTTGTCTTGTATGAAATATTTGTAAAACAAACAATAATGACTATTCCTTGTTTTCTGTTTATTTCTTTTTTGGAGTAGTGCTATCAGTCCTTAAAGTCCTGGAGTTTTTAAACTGTGTTAAGAAGAATCTCCACTTTGTTTGTGTCAGTACTGATTTTAGGGCTTTAGAACACATAAAGGCTGTTAGCTGCTTTGTTGAAGGCAGATATTGCCCAACAAGTAAATTGAAGTTTATGACATTCTGATCAACGTTTAAGAGGGTCTGTTCCACATTTAAATACTTTGAGGGTTCATAAAGCAGGTAGATAGAGGAGGTAGGAGAGAATTTGCAAGTACAGTGGAGATGAGAAGGAATGGGTAAGACATGATTCTGCTGTCTCTGCTGTTTTGTAATTAGTTCCTTATGGGTTCACATGGTCTGTTGGATAGTGACCTACTTCACACTTTTTCTCTGAGTCTCCCAATAAATATGTGATTTATCTGATGTCATGTGAATTTGATGTTTGGCCTCAATTTGATGTTTTGTCATGGCATTTGATACAGTGCTGCTGAAAATCTCTGCTGGGCTTGTTTGGACTGACAGCCCAATGGGTTTGGGTGTCAACCCAACCTTGTATTTGTCATCCAGCCATTATATTTTTGCTGGGAGAATAGCATTTTGTAATAATCATTTTTTTCTGTTATCTAACATGGGAACAGTAGTGATCATAGAAATTTTAGCAGATGTTTATGCAGCAAAGGTAAAGAATACAACACCAACAGACTTCCAAACACTGATCCTCACTTTCATATCTACCTGATTACATAGCATTTGATGCAGTGCCCAAATTCCTGTAACTAAGGATATTGTCTTTACTGCTTAGTTGTTGCTCTTTTATATTATCTAATGCCCATATTTTAGGTTGAGAGTTGCCCAGATCCTCAGTGCATTTATCTTCTAATCAGGGGGAATGGAGCATCTAAACCATGTGAGGAAAGATACTTTCCAGGCATGCTTCACATCACAGACTTTTGTTTTGGAGCTAAAAGATTGTCCCACTCCCCAGGAACTCCCTTACACATTTGATTAAGTTGGGGCTCTTACAAATGCAGCCATGATATATTTCTGTGCCCACTTCAAAATCACTATGAAAGAACAATGTGCTGCGTTTTTAAACATGCTTCAGAAAATGAAAATAAGTGTTCAGTAACTGAATATAGTCTCTGCAAGACACAGCATAGGATGTGTCATCAACTTCAGCATCATCAAGATTATGTAAAACAAATCTGTAGGAACATATGAGGTTTCCCATCTCTGTTCTGCTCAATGATATTTTTCAGTTTGAACATGGTCTGTGTATATATTGTTTTAGCCAAATGTATTTTTGACTCCTCTTTCCAGTGTCACTGGATTAATTTTGCAGCAAAACTGTTGTGCCACATCTAGCACTTCTTAAGCTTTTGTACTTGTAGCTTTATAAGCATTTGTACTTGTTCATTTACAGGCTGGAAGTGTATCTGCTCTGATACACTGATCTGTTCTGAAAGCAACACATTGAAAACAGAGTATTTGAAAGCCATGATTAATAACCTTCATTTTGACTGCTAGCATTCTGTCCTGGTTATATTTCTGAAAAAAAAAAAAAAAGAGATTTTTTTATATTCTGTTATGGTCTACTTTGATTATTCAGTTGTTTAATGTGTACTGTACATTCCATGCTTTTCGTACTCATAGTAGCCATTTAGAAAATCTCTGAACCTGGCAGCTGATAGGTTTACATTATTACTTCTTCCCAGAACTGTATTTTCAAAAGTGGAAATGCAGAAGATGAGGCTTCTCTGTCCATTTTCAGTACATAAGCAAAAGGCTGTTTTTTAAAAACAACACTATCAGCTGCTCCTCTTTGAAATTGGAGTACCCTAGTGTATTCTCAGCACTTTGGACAGTGAGGCCACCAGCTTATCTCTGTGTGATATTAATGCTTTTGCAAATATTTCTTTGCCCTTGACCACCTTGTGCTGAGTACTTGTGCACTAAGCATCATGAATCGATATAAGCTCTTTTCCAGTTTCAGATACTCTGAACTTCAGAATGCTCAGAAGAAATAAGGAATTTATAACAAGGGTGTTATTTTTATTGGCTTGTATTTAGATCTTAAAAGTGTTTAAGAAAATATTGTATAAATGATTGTTATAGCACTTACATTTTGGTTAGTAAGCTCATTCCTTGTTCAGAAATTAGGGAAATTGAGGTAAAGAGTTGAAGAGGCCTATTCAGGGTTACAGAGCATGTCTTAAAACACATTAATGATTTCAAGTGTTCTGCATTTGAAACACAAGGCTACATGTGTTTCTAATATGTATCTGCATTTTTTTAATGGGGTATTAGGCAGCAGTATAATTACTTACCTGTTATGTTTGGAATATGACTGTGCTGTCCCTTTGAAGATAAAGGTTTTGTAATAATAACAATAAGCTTGATATCATTAATAAAAATCCTTTAAAGTTGGACAACTGGGATAAGTTGTACTCTGAAATTTTGGCTTTTTAATTTAACAATGCCCTTTTTTTTTTAAGAAAAAAAATTGTTATTATTTTCTGTGATTTTAGTTACCTTACCGCTCATACTGATTCTGAAGGAGACTCTGAGGAAGAAAAGAGATGTATGAAATCACCTGATGCCATAGTGAAATCAGAAGAAGATGAAGACTTACTTAAATTTTTACAGCAGGTGGACAATTTGCACAAGGGTTCAGAGGATGATAAAAAGGAGAGCTTCAGATTGCTGCTTGAGAAAGATTACAAGGTATTATGGGTAAACTTAATATTATTTTGCTATTAACTTATACTTTACACTGCTTTTGAGAACTGAACACAAGCTTTAAAATGCACATAGAAATGGACTATGAAATTTCAAGCATATTTTTAAAATAAAATTTGTAAAAGCAGTATTTCAATGTGATGTCAATATTCATGTTGTGTGGACATAGGAGTTCTACTATTTTACATCCCATTCTAATTCAATAACTTTGAGGCTTTGTTTGACATAAGAATTCTTCCATAAAACAAAGAAAAATCATGGGCTTTTTTCTGTGTAAATTATACTTACTTCTGCTGGTTTTGGAATAGTCTGTGTGAGAAAATCCTGTAGAATTAAGTAGCAACCAGACCTACTGTTCTCAAACTGTGAGCATCTAGTCTGCTCATACCTTTCTAATACCATTCATGTGAATTTTTCCTTTGGCTTTACTGGGCCCGTGTGTAACTCCAGATAAAATTTAAAGGTGGTTTGATGTGCAGTGCTCAATTCAGTGTACCGTTTTGTTCTGGTTTGGCAAGCATTAGTTCTGACTGTATTTTCATCTGAATATTGGAATACCATGGAAGGTAAATGAGATACTGTGAGTGAGTGTGGTGCTTATGGCTTCCCTGAAGAAAATACACATCAGGGATTTGTTGTGCCTTGCTGGATTACATTGTAAATTTTTATATTAAAAGAAGTTCAAACGGATTTATCAAATAAAACCTCTTTAGACAGTCCAGGGTGTTTCCAAAAGCTGTATTCTCTTTTGTCCATAGAAGATTGGTCAATGGGTTCTCACATGAACTAAAAGTAGTAGGTAGAAGGATGGAAAATTAACAAAAAATGATACCACCTTCTGATTACCTGCTTTAAGCATGTTATGAAAGTAAACTGTTGAAATCACATTCTGATCAGTTTAATTATGTAGCTTTCCTCTACTTTCAGTATGAAAACTGTGTGGACTTTCTTTGGAGGCTTGCCCGTGCTTATGGAGATCTGTTTGAGATGACTACTGATGCTGAGGAGAAGAGGAAATATGTAACTGATGGTAAGAGGAAAAATATTTATGAAGAATGCCATATGAATGTAGTGAAACATGCTTTGAACTTGGGTTGAGTTTTCCAATATAAGGAATTTGCAATCCAGTAGGTGGGAGCATTTGTACTGTGATGATAATGTTTTGTGCAGTAAACCACCACAGTTTGCAATTTCAGTTCATTCTTTCCTCAATGAGAGATCCAAAATCAGTGGCAGAGAAGTATAATAGGTCATAATTGGAGGCTGTTGTCTCTGCAGATTGCCTTCAAATCCTGTATTTTGTTGAGAAACAGATGGGTGCAGAATATGAAAACTCACAGATGTTGTCAGCACAGTTTCTTAATTCCATCTTTGGGAAAGCAAGAGGAATAAATAAATAAATGCTGAGGCTGGGTCAAGGTTTGTTTTTCTGCTTTCCTGTGGTCAGGGAGCACTCCTGCGTATCAGCAGTCTCTTTTGTGGTGATGGTGGGGATGAAACTTTGTGAATGTGTAGGAGCTGCTGACCAGAAACAGAAGTGGTGTGTGACAATTGATGTTGCTTCCAGACATCTCTCCCCATGTGTCCTGTTTGACAATTTAATCTCTACAAGATTTTCATTTTCTTTGTCATAGCACTTTTTTTGGGCTGCTTTTAAAAGTATTGCCCTTTCTTTCATTGTCTGGATGGAACATTTTGGCTAGAGGAACAGTTTCTTTCCCTTTTTATTTTGGGCCTTCATATTACATTAAAACCTACATTTTCTCTATACTGTGTCACTCTCCTCCAGTCAAGGCACTGTTTTTTAAAATAATCTTTTTTGCCTTTATCTCAGAGTACTTCTCTCTTTCTTTTGTTTCTCCATTGCCCCTTCCTTTTTTGCTGCACCAAATCAGGTTTTGTAAGTGTAACCCAAATTTGGGTTATTTTGTCTTTTGTGACACCTCACGTTGACTTTTTGTTGTGTTGGCAGTGACAATGTGACTGACAAAGCAGTTTCAGCTGTCCTTTGTCATCCTTAAAGGGAGTGTGATCCCTTCATGCTGTTGGAACATATTCCACAGACAACCTCAGTTTGTTCAAGGTCCTTTTTTCCAATCCGTTTGTCATCTAAATACTCCTGAAGACTTGCACTGTCTTAGCAACTTAATTGGTACTGCCTTTGCTTTAGTAGCAACTTGGCTTTGTACATAAATCCTGCAGTGCAGTGAGGATTATGACACAAAGTAAATGAAAACTGTAAATTCTGCTTTTACCAGTGACTGGACTTGAAGCTGGCTAGGACTGTGGGGGACAGTGAAGAGTTTTTTCAAAAGTATTAATGGCAATAGGCAGTGTAAAAATAGCAGCAGCCCATTACAGGATGGGGGTGGTCACCTCACAAACGGGGACATGGACAAGGCAGAGATGTTTAATGTATTCTTTGCCTCTGTCTTCAACACGGATCATGGAGCAAGGGGTTGTCAGTGCCCTGAGCTGGAGTACCATGTCTGCAAGAAAGATCAATTCCCAGTCAACCTGGAAATTGTGTAGGATCTGCTGCTTCAGCTGGATTCCTAAAAATCTGTGGGGCCTGCTAGGATTCATCGAACAATCCTCAAAGAACTAGTTGGTGTCGTCTCAAAATCTCTCCTGATGATTTTTGAGCAGTCTTGGGAATCTGGAGAGGTCCAGCTGACTGGAAGCTGGCTGACATTGTCCTCATTTTCAAAAAGGGAAAGAAGGAGGACCCTGGCAACTATAGGTCTGTAGTCTCACTTCAGTGCCTGGTGAAGTTATGGAGCAGCTTATTCTGGGAGGTATAGAAAAACATCTGGAGAACAATGCAGTCATTGGTCACAGCCAGCACAGCTGCATGAGAGGAAGGTCCTGCTTATCAAACCTGATTTCCTTTTATGACAAAGTGCCCCACCTAGCTGATCAAGGGAAGCCAGTTGATATAATATTTTTGAATATCAGTAAAGCTTTGGATACTGTCTCTCGCAGAATCTTTCTGGACAAAATGTCCAGCACACAGCTGGATAAACACATTATGGGATGGGTGAGAAACTGGCTCACAGGTCAGGCACAAAGGGTTACAGTGAATGGGGTGACATCAGACTGGGGACCTGTCACTAGGGGGGTTCCACAGGGCTCCATTCTCGGCCCTGTGCTCTTCAACATCTTCATAAATGACTTGGACACAGGACTGGAAGGGATACAGAGCAAGTTCACAGAGGATACAAACTGGGAGGAGCTGTTGAGTCCCTTGAGGGCAGAGAGAACCTGAAGAGAGACCTCAACAAATCAGAGAGCTGGGCAACCACCAACTGTATGAAGTTCAACAAGGGAAGGTGTTGGATTCTCTACCTGGGATGGGACAACCCTGATTGTATGGACAGGCTGGGGAATGAGATGCTGGGAAGCAGCACCATGGATCCTGGTCACTGGCGAGTTGAATATGAGTCAGCAGTGCCCTGGCAGCCAGGAGGGCTAACTGTGTCCTGGGGGCCATCAGGCACAGCATCACCAGGCAAGGAAGGGAGGGGATTGTGCTGCTCTGCTCTGCACTGGGGCAGCCTCAACTTGAGTGCTGGGGGCAGTTTTGGGTGCCACAATATGAAAAAGACATTGAACTATCAGGGAGCAGCCAAAGGAGGGTCATGAGGATGGTGAAGAGCCTTGTTGGGAAGCCGCATGAGAACAGCTGAGGTCACTTGGTCTGTTCAGCCTGGAGAAGAGGGGACTGAGTGGAAACCTCATTGCAGCTACAGCTTCCTTGTGAGGGGAAGAGGAGGGGGAGACATTGATCTCTGTGGTGCCAGTGACAGGACCCAAGGGAATGAACTGAAGTTGTGTCTGGGAGGTTTAGGATGAATATTAGGAAAAGGTTATTCACCAGAGTATGAGTGGGCACTGGAGCAGCTCCCCAGGGAAGTGGTCACAGCACCAGCCTGACAGGGCTCAAGAAGCATTTGGACAAAGCTCTCAGGCACGTGGTGTGGCTCTTTGGGGTGGTCCTGTGCAAGCCAGGAGTTGGATTCAATGATCTTTGCAGGTCCTTTCCAACTCAGCAGATTCTGTGATTCTGTGACTGCATGTAACCTCAGCTGATGAATGATAGCAAAAGACAGGGAGAGATAAAGAATGATGGATTGAAAGTGAGTCTTAGGTGTTGAGTAACCAGCCTAGTTTGGCTCATTCTCATGAAGTGGGGGTGGCGGCAGCCCTTTTCATCTCAGTTTTTGGAAGTGCTGCAGAGAGCTTGAGACTGCAGGAGAGCTGGCAGTAGTTTCATGGTTATTTTTCATTCCACTGGGTAGGAGGACTGTGTATGCTATTCTTTGTTTTTATGAAGTTAACTTACAATACAGAAATGTCAGTGCAGCTTAATTGGTTGCAGCTGAGACTCTGCAAACAGCAAGCATCTCATCTGAACTTCTTACTGAGGGCGTGGGTTTGATCAAATCACCTGCTGTCATCTTTATTCAGTTAAAGGTAAAACTTAAGGGAAGGCTTTGTGCTAGAAAGGAACTTCAACTAGCTTATTCCTGTAGCCAAGGCATGAAACAGCTTTGCTGGTTCTTCTGACAGGTGCATGTCTGATCTGCTTTTAAGGCTCTTCAGTCTTATACACATGACAGCTTCCTTTGGCAGTCCAGTCCAATCCTTCCCTGATTTAACTGCATCTGAATTGGATTTTAAAGGAAAATACTAAAATTGCATATATAGTTTATATATAAGAATATATTTGAATATTAAGAAAAGAATATTATATATATATATTTGCACATATAGTTTATCTATAAGTGTATGACTATCTAAATGAAGTAAAGCCAGGATGTTACATTGTTCATCCAAATGTTTCTAAGAACAGGAAGCATTTTCTTTGCTGCTAGAGTAAATCAGATTGCTTTGTTCTTGGGAGTCACCTAAAACGTGGAAGAGTACAATAAATCCTTTCATATATTGTACTCCATTTACAGGAAAGATTAAAGCTGAAAAGGCTATTCAGCTGGATGCTGGGAGTGCTGAGAGTCACCAGTGGTAAGTTTGAGAAAGTTTTTACAAAATTACGTACATTTATTAAGTTCAAGGAAAAAAACCCCAGTCTGACATCAGTTTCATAAATTAGTCATTAATATTTTTTCATCGTTTTATGACACTCAATTATCACCGGTTTCTGCTAAAAATTACATTGAAATATTCTGTGAAGCATTTACTGTAGCACGTGAAACAACTCAATAACCATACTTCAATAAATACCAAGAAATGTACATAAGAGTATTTGCTTAAGCCACTATTTTGTTGCTTAGAGAAGCCATAGTTTTCCATTTACCTTCCCTTTCAACACTTCACAAAATAATGTCATTCAATTCAAAATTTGAATCTTGTCCTTTCTTTTTCTTGTAGTAGTCTAAATTGTGATAATTAAAAATAGACATAGAAGACTATGGAAATTTGAATTAACTTCTCAATTTTTGTTTTATCATACAGTTTTTCTCCAAGCGCGACTCTTAGTTTAGTTTTGTAGACCTTGCCAGAACTAACAAACTCTGCAAATGTAAATATTTTTTTATCAAATCAACATTATCAGGTAAAAGATAATTCTGCTGAGTTCTAGCTAATAGTTCCTCACCTTAGTATTTTATTAGTAAATTTTACTGAGCTCCTGATTTCTTTTCTGATATTATTAGCTTTTCCTTTCCATTTTGGTTTCTACATTCTTCATTAATTTTGTCTTTGCACTTGTGGGATGGGATTTCACCAAACTTCTGCATATCTAAAACAAATACTTTTACCCCAGGCTCCTTTCACAATCTAAAGGAAGCAGCCACTTCTGGAGTGCAGTTCACTGGAGTCAATTTTGCTCATTTAGTCTTGCATGAGGGTGAGATGAATTTCTCCTGGGGCTCAGTTGACAACATCTCCATTGCCAACAAAGGGAGCACATGTCAGCTAGCTCAGGTTTAGATGCTTGATTAGACACAGACATTGTCATTTAATTAGGTAATTCTCTGTTCTCTCTTTCTGAAAGCAATTTAAAGCCATCTCTGCTCTTTGCTTGACCACAGTCATGACCACTTCCTCAGAGTGATGCTGGTATACCCCTCTCAGCTAGAACTCTGTGTATAAAAAACCATAAAATCACATTGAAGTATGAATCCTGCCCCTCCCTTCCTCCTCAGCCCACAAGACTGACAAAATGTCCTAGTATAAATACAGCTTCACTGGCAGAAACGATGCTGATAAACCCTTACATATTGTTCAGGGAGATGTAGGTGGTCTGCTGGACTTCACATGTGGGATCCTGTCCTGGCAGGAACATCTAGCAGGGGAAGAATTATGAGTGTAAGGAGATGTGTTCCAGAGGTTAGCTCAGAAAGCCAAATTGAGAGGTTTAAGAGGAAAATCTTGCATTTTTTAAGCTACTGCTTCTTGTAACAGACAATGGATTTCTGTATGGTTTGCAGTTTTCATCCTTCATGTATCTGGGTTGCAAGTGAACATGAGGTTTTTATCAGTTATTGTTCAACTGATGTCTTTCTAGAGGTATAGATAGACATTATAGATTAAAATAGTTCGCTATAAAATTTTTTCTGAATGTATTATTTGCTTGTCTTTATTTTCTGACTTCTTTCTGACTTCCTGCATGATTTTTAAAGTGTGATGTAAGTGTGATGATTGTGCCAGTCTAACTGAGGTTCTAAATACTGGACAGAATGGACCATGCTCCAGAGGGACATTGGTATATTTTTGTTTAGAATAACAATAGTTGTTCAGTCTGTGGTCCCAGTAGAAATTTTTGTGCTGTGCTGCTACTTAACAGTTTGACTTGTTTTGTAACTTACTTTTTAAACTTGTTTAATTCTATTTTATTCTTTATAAAGTATTTTACACACATTTAATTGATTTCATGTTTATTTCTGACCATTTCTCAGGTTTGAGGCCATTTAGGTTTGTAAAGGCATCCCCTCATGGATTAACATTTTATTTCAAAAGTGGTTGTTGTTGTATGGGCTTTTCAAAACCATTAACCTAATGAAATTACTGGAAGATAATGGACCCAGCACTAAACTTTGGGTGACACCTATAGGGATGCTCAGGTTCACATGAGCCTGGTTCTGCAACCATCTCTACAGGTGATTTAATCTAAACACTATTTCCATGGTTAGATTTTTGAGGAACATCAGGTAGGACAAAGTCAAAGGCCGCATAAACAAGGTGTATCTCATTTGTTGTATTCCTCTTACCCAGGCCTTTTTATCTTGCCAGAATTCTTTTTCTGTCCTGTTTTTTCACAAACATCTTGTGTTGACTGTTTTGTATGCTTATGCACTTCCAGAATAATTTATCCTGTATTGTCTTCAGTTTAGGCTGGTTTCTCTGTAACACTTCTCCCTGATAGCAGCTATGTTTGCCTTTTTGCTTGCTGTTGGGGCTTTCTGCATTACTCACAAGACTTCTGTAGTCAGCTCTGTGCTAGGATTGCTAGTGGGTGCTGAAGATCAGAGCTGAAGGGCAGTACCCAGCTCCAGATGGACACCTGGATGTTCTGTCTCTGTCATGTGTGCCTGCATGTGAGCAAGGGCCTGATCCTGCACTTTAGGGGGGATGGAGAGTTGAAAGGCAGCATGTGCTATTTGATGTGCCAGGATATTTGCATGGCATGACAGACATCACACAGGACCTTTGGGGTCTCTGCACTTCTAGGCCGTCATCCAGAAGTGGTGAGAAACCCTAGGGCATCTCCAGTGGCAGTAGGCATCTGTGTCTGTACAGGGGTCCTGTGAATTAAACAGGGTCTCTGCTGGCTGTAACAGGAGATCAGATACACAAATGAGAAGCTCAGCATGAGTGCAAGGTCAGTGTGAAAGCAATGCTGTCTCAGACCAAAATCCTTCCTTTTCATCTCACTGCCAACATTTTCTAAATGCTGTAGAAGGTAAATAATCCTAGCCTATGTAAGATGAGCCCATCTGTTTGTTGCATGTAAGGCTATGTCAGTCTGTATCAGCTATTGATGACCAAGCTGGTTTTCTGACCTTGACTGAAGAAAGTTTTAGAAAGTTTTTGTTATTTCTTACTAATTTCTGAGGGGGTTTGATATTTCCAATCAGCACAACTGAGGTTTTCATTCACGTTTGGTATAGCTGCTGTCTGTGTTGTCCACTCATACATTATTTCTAGTGTTCTCTTAAACTGTTTAATATATTATGGCTTACTAAGTGAGTGAGGATTAAGTGATAGCCTATTCTTTTCCTGGTCCTGTACCTTACTCTCTACTTACAGTTAACCCTTGTGGAGCAGGGGGGATGTAAGTGAGGAAGAAATTGAATTCAGCCTCGCTGGTTTCATCTTTTGCCATTTCCTCATTTCTAATTGTTCTGCACTTTCATTTCTGGGTTTTTTTTTCCTTCTGATGTATTTATAGAACCTCTTCTTATTGTCTTACCAATATCCCTAGCTTAGATGTGTACTCTTGTTTTTATTTTTAGAGTAAATTTCTTTTGGGTTTTAATTCAATTGAGAATTCCTCACTGGAGCTGAATTGATCTAAAAATATTCCCTGCTATTCCCTGACTAAAGGGTCATTTGCAGTTGTGCTGTTGAATATTGTCTCTTACTAAATCTTCTATAGAACTTTTTCTAATATGGCTCTGAAAAAATTTCTTAATGATTTTTTTTTTTCCATTGAAAATGTGCACTGTGCCTGTCATGCAGTGGTTAGATCTATGGACCTGTTTGGAAGTTTCTTTTGGAAGCTTACCCCTGCTCCTTTAAAGCTCTATTTACCAAATGAGCAAGTTCTTGTGACACCTTGATGCACATAATTGTCCTAGTGTTGACAGAGTTATACAAGCAAAACCATCCCTTTTCCAGAGGAAAGTCATATATCTTCTTAGTGTATCACCTGTATTTTTCTAAAAATTTTTGTAAAATTGTATGATAAAATGATCAACACTCCAACTGTTCAACTTACTGATTAGAATACTAGCAGTATTCAGCCTCAAATTAAATTTGAGGAAACATAGGCAGAGCAAAGAAAGCAAAATATCTTGAAGTAGTCAGTTGGTTTTGGTAATGAATTGCAGCTGCAAATAATTTTCATATCTGAATCCAGATTTTTGAAAACACGTAATAATACTTAATCTTGTAGTTGCCAATGAGATCAAAAACCTGACTTTTTGAATGTTGACTTCTAAATAGCTGAAGTAAATGGCAACGCTGGCAAAGCTTTATTATTTGTATGAACACCCTAAAGAAAGACGGAGTAAATATTCTAAGTGATTTGTGGCTTTGGTCAGCCAGCGTCAATTTTTCAAGTTGTGGAGGAACTTGCATGCAAAAGTTATCATCAGCCATTGCAGGGTCCTCTTATTTTTTCCAAGCCTCAAACTAAATAATTTTGTGGGTCAGTGATTCCCAAAGGACAGCTGTGAATGCTTGCAGCTCATCTTGGATCATGGAGCATCTTTATCACCCAGATATTAATTAGAAGTGCTGTGTGAACAATTTGGTGCTACAGTTGCTTTATAGTTGTGCTGCTTCAAAGCTTTACAGTTACAGAAAACGAATTGTAAATGCATACAAACATGCTTTTGTTTAAAACTAAACAATCACTTTTTTAATTCTTTTGCAAAACCAGTGAATTTTTATATTTGTGAGAGGTTTGTTGCTGGTTTTACTTCAGGAGTTTGGGGAAGAGGTCTGGAAGGTTTCTCTGCTGTTGCGCAGATCCCCACACTTCCTTTTTTGTTGACGGGAACTTGTTCCAGGCTTTACAAAGAACAAAAAGGTTACTGTTATGGCAAATTGTCAGGACAGTTACTTAAAAAGTCCATTCTTTGCATTGAGCTTTGGTTTGTTTGCCACAAACAAACTTGGTGCTGCTCTTGAGTTTGTGTTACTCTCTAGAACTTAGCCGTTGTTGGGAGTCGTAGAGCACGTCTCATTTAGGTGCAAGTGAAGTTAGCAAGTGAAAACCCAGTAGCTGTAAGTGAAGACCCTTTCTGAACACACCCAGGAGTTTTCTCTGTCACATGTATGAGTGTTCATCAGAAGCACAGGTATTTTCACAAGCCCTGGGTTCCCATGGAAATGAGTTCCAGAGCTTAGGGAAAGTCTCTCACTGGCAGGCAACACTACAGAAGAGCAGTACTGGTTAGTTCCATCGAGGACATGAATAATCATTGTCATTTGGGCATTTTGGTGATTTTACACAAACTTCCCTCAAAAAAGTGAACATTGCATCTCAGTAATAGAACTCTAACAGATAATTTGTCAGGTTTATAAGGTGTAATGGCATAAAAATAATTTTCCAGAGAAACAAAACTCTTCAAAATTTTGGAATATGTTGTAGGATATGGTCATACTGCCAAGAACTTTTAAAATTAAATCCTCAGCTGTCTCTAACTAAATGCTTGTTACTTGCTGCCCTTTATTATCCCTTATTTAAAATTAGATGAGGCAGATAACTTGCAAGTGACAAGCATCTGTTTCTATCATGCAGTCAGATTTTTCAGGTATTGGTAGTTTATACAGAAATACAAGGTTTCCAGCTCTTAGTTGTTTGCCCTGCATTTGATTCATGGGAAGACCAAAGAAATTTTGCAGCAATCTTTGTTCTTAATTATGTGTAATCTTAATCAGTAATCTTTGAATTACATAATTGTTTTTTTAAAAATAATTGAAAATTTCAAATTCAGAAGCCATTTCTCAAAAGCTGTAAGTTGTCCTGAAGTAAGTGGTTCAGTGAAACACTGCAGCATACTCATGCAAGTGCAAAGGAGGAAGATTTGACATGTGAAAAGATCTGTTTACTACAAGCTCTTTGCCAGAATGGTCACAGGAAATAATTCTGACAACCTAATGATGCCTATTACATTTCTGTTAAGGAGAATTGTTGTGTTACTGTCTCTGAAAGCTATTGTTTTACTCTCTTTCTACTGTTGTGATGACTATCCTGCTAATTTCTTCAAGATTGTATTTCCATCTGTAACAACTGTCTGTTATAAAAATAAAAGTTAAATTTCTGGAAACAGGAATTTAACACAGTTGTGGGTTTCACAGCCTAAGCAATGCTGAACATGGCATCCACATGTTCTACTAGTGGACTTCAGTGAATACACATTAACAGCAGCATTTTCCCTTGATTTGGTATATGCATGTGTTGCAGTAAATAAAGCCAGAATTCTTAATGTCCTTACCTTTGAGGTTTATTAAACAAAAGTAGGGGTTTGTTTCTCATGTTTTTGCAAGTGTTACCTACACAAGTGTGTTCTACATCTGATGTTTCCCTGGAGCTCAGCTTCAATGCTCTGGTGAATTTTTAATATGAAAAGTGTATTTCTGCCAATTTCTACAGTGTAGACTCAGTTATATTCCCAGAAAAAGGAAAGGGAAATGAAATCCCCATTAACAAAAAAATCTCTGCAAAAAAAAATCACCTAAACACTTCACTTTGCACCTTGGCACATCTTGGTGTGTTGGCAATCTTAGACATTCTCAGGCACTGCTTCCATATAACCATGAGGATGATCATATCAAGCCAATACCTTTCCATGGAAATTTTGTGTCAGATGCATTTTTGTTGATTAAATATCTTGGTAGCAAAGTGATACAATATGAAGTATGCAAAACTAGGATCTCAGGAAGGGCAATGCAACAGGGATCATAATCAGTAATTTCAGTTGCAAAATCTCCCTACATAGAAATTGGTATCCCATTGAAATCATGCCAAAAAGAAATCCTGTGGGTCTCACTGCATTGCAGAGACTGTTGGAATATATAAGTGGGTGAAACTGGTGAGTGAGGGTGTTTGGGGCTGAAATATAAGATGGCATGCACAGAACTGAGCCATGCTGAGGTGGGGAGGTGCAAGAGCACATTTAGAACTGGAATGGAAATGAACTTTCTTTTCACTGGGCCTCTTGTGTGCTGCCCACACTTTAGCCTTTGCTCACACTACTTTACATGTTAAATATTTCTCAGATATGGAGGAGGGAGTGAAAAACAGTTACGAAACAGATTAATTAAACTTGGGTGGTGGTAAATATCACAAACTCTCCTCCCATATGCAAAGTCTTGTCAGATACAATTAAGAAAAATTGATGTTCTTCTTTCCTATTGATACTGGGATGCTAAAATGGACATCTAGATTTCTAAATGTAAGCCCTGTACCCACACATTTCCAAAGTCTATGTGACAAAAAAGGGGTTTTTTAGGTTTGGGATATATAAAAGGGTATCCAAGAGAGGAAGGAGGAAGTCTGGGAAGGTGCATGTTGTTTCTGATTTTGGCCATGTAAAATTTATCAGGGAAAAGATAAATAATACTATATTTAAATGCCCTAGTGTGGCTTAATGTTCATTTGAGACGTCAAAATCTTTTCTGTAAATCTGTTTCATGTAGAATAAGCTGTGGATGACAGAGTCTTAAGTGTTGGTATAATTTTAGATATTAACAATTCAAATTGGCTTGATAAAATGATTGGATCAACCTGCTTCTCTTTTTTTTTGGCAATAAGATATTGCCAAATAAGATATGCCCCTTACAGTTTTCCCTGGCCTGAAAACACGTGTATCACCAGAAGGGAAAATGTTAATTCACTTTGATCAGGACCTTCTGCATGATGGCTACATAGGTACTTGGCATCCATCTCTGTCAGCTAGAGTTTCTTGCAAGTTTGAGTTTCAGGACATCATGTGTAATGGAGGAACATGGTGCTGAGCTATTAGATTGAGGTTGTTTGATTGTTTTTATGCATAATAAAGGTTTGTTAATTGTGGTGATTAATTATATGCTGCTACACTGTGTTCAGTAATTTTTCTTCCATCTGGGAATAACATTTTTTTACACCAGCCAAAGTACCGTGTCTGTCTTAATGAGGTAATTATTGTTGTGTTTATCTAGATGAATGTGTCTGGGGCTGTTTTTTTTACATTACCCAGGAGTAACATCAGCTCAGCAAAGAGGTCATTCCTGGCAGCTCTTTGCTGACATGATTTCCTCTTTATTTTTGTCTGTGAAAGTTCTGTAAGCAGTACTCTGATATTCAAAGAGTGTGAGGGAGGTAGTGGCTGTGCAGAGAACCAGTATCGCTTGCACTTCGAACAGACGTGCTTTTTACCCATTTCCTTAGATATTTGCGTGTTGTTATATGATCATCTTTGTAGTATTCCCCCTGTCACCACGAGATGGGGCAGGTGACCATGGAGCCCCGGGGCTGTGGAAAGAACGGCACGAACCAGATGGAAGCGTTTCTACTTACTCCCTGCCTCCTTTTCTTTGGTCATTTTCTTCACCATGAGAGTGGTGAGGCTCTGGAACAGATTGCCCAGAGAATGGGCATTCCTGGAGGTGCTCAAGGCCAGGCTGAATGAGGCTTTGAGCAGCCTGGTCTAGTGGAAGGGGTCCCTGCCTATGGCAGGGCAGTTGAAACTCCATCTTTAAGGTCCCTTACAATATAGACCATTCAATGATTAACATTTTGCACCATTGAAATAAAAATTTGCCTTGTGTTTTAAACTCTTTGAAAATTATTTAAAATGTCTAAAAATTCTTCTCGGGAAAGAAAGGACACCTTTTTTGTTTTTTGGGGGGATTTTTTAGAAAAGAAATGAATATCCAAAATGCCATAAAATTTCAAAAATTCAATAACTACTTTTTATCAGTTGGCTGTGTAACCCATTTGAAAAGTATAAAATTAAAAAAACCAAAACAAAACAAATTAAAAAAACCCCAACAACCCAATAAAGATATGAAAGACATTTTTATTTTTTTCTTTGGAGAAATAATGGGTATTTAAAGTTAGTAGGTTAGCTTACTTTTAATTCGGTGAAAATTTCATTGGGATTTCCCTCCCAAGAGATTTTAGCTGTAAGTAGAAGTTTTTCTTTGAACTAGTTTAGACTAAGGCTCTCTTTCTTGTCACGCACAGACAGGGAAATACTGCAAGATGCTGGATTAGCTTGTTCGCTTTTCATTGTTTTCTTTTGTAGCAGCAATCCGTTTAGCTATGGTATGCTGAGTTTATCTGATTAGCACTTAATGAGTGAAGGGAAGGGGCAATGTTGCCTGAGTTACTTAACCCTAATAAAGTTTTCACTACCTCCCCCCTCTTTCTAAATACCTGAACTTTCCTCACCCCCACCCCTTGCCTTTTCCCTCAACTGCAGCTCATTCCCATAGGAAATGCACTCCAGCTGCAGCTCTGTCAGCACTAGTGCTGCCATTAGCTGGATTTTGTCCAGTGCACATTGGTCACAACAAACACCCTGCTCAACAGTGTTTGACAGTCTGTCTGGAGCTCTTACAAGCTCAACTGCTATTCTGCTAACTCCGTGCCTTACCTGGAAACACTTGCTGACCTGAACACTACTGACCAAAATAACCTGTAGCATGAGCATTTCTAACTTAAAACCATAACTGTAAGCAATAAAATAATTTCTTGGGTTGTGTTAGCAATGACATTTTAATGAGGACTCACTGGAGCTTGAATAATTACATTATAGAAAGAAATTCGAGATAGCTAATGTTTAATAGTGCTTATAAACTGTGTGTGCCATACAGATTGTGGTTGTGTTGCCATAATTAACTCAGTAAGCTTCTTGCATAACTCATGCTTTCCTCTGGACTTCAACTTGATTTCCTTATTTTAGGATTATTTTTTATTTTCATTTGGTGTCATGTTGTAAAATATTGGATAAAAAAGCAAAATTCTGAAAAATATCAGAAAAATAATCTACATGAGGTTTTACTGCTTAACTATTTCTTTGGGGGTTCTGTTAGTTTTATACAGAGGTGCAAAGTTGTATTAATACCAATGAAAATAGGTCCAAGGAAACTGCAACTGATATCTGTGCAAGAGATTCCTTACACATAACGGTTCTATAACTGTTGTAGAAATAAGAAGAAAGCAATAGAAATTTAGGTGAAGTGTCAGGAAGATACTGGTGCTGCTTAGGAGATCTGAATCTTTATGGGTTTACTTCTTAAAATATTTTCACTTATACCTGCTTAAAAATACAAATATTTTATAGAAATTATCTCACATTTCTTTTACCACTCAGCATCCACAGTTTATGATAACCATAGTAGTAATAATAGAAATGATAATGATCTTAGCAATAGACATCTAGTAATAGCAGTAGTGATTCTGCTAGAGCAGAATGTGTGTTTTTAAATTTTAAAGGTACTAGAAGAATGTGAGAAGTGCAGGAATGCACTGGGGTGCTTAAGAAGGCTAGAAGGCAGCTGTGAATGTTTCTGAGGTGTGTACAGCTTCCTACTGGGCACACCCTAAGCATTTGCCTTCCTGGGTGAGTTTCTGCTGCTGGTGCTGCTCAGTTCCCAGTGAAGTTCAGAGCACAATGTGTCAAGGTAAACTGTTGTCAGTGGTAGAGCCAGTCTGGAAGTGTTGCACTCTGAACTAAATGGCTGAAATTTTGGAGGAAAAATCTGTTTTTTCACTTAACTGACAACCCAAATAGTGTAATTTAAACTTCTCTTTGTTTCCATTGTTTTGGTTTGGTTTGTGTTTTTGTCCGTTCCTGAATATGTATAGCTCATGTCAAACTTCTATCCAGCCATTCAGATGGAAAAAAAAAAAAGGTGTAAATATGTGCATTAGGTACTGAAATATTTTGTAATTTGATTCCAAGGTTTATTTAAATCACAAAAAGTATGTGTGTGTGTTTTTCTTTTCCCCTCTCAGGTTTGCAATTATGTGTGGCTATATGTCTCAGTTTGAAAGTGTACAAAACAAAATCAGGAATGGTTATCTCTTTAAGGTATGTTTTTGTAGGATTTGGGGTTGGTTTTTTTAAGCTATTCCTTTAAGTTATTTCCTTATATAGTGTCAAAGACAGGTTCTTCCAACACAGTAATTCAGCCTCACAGGTCTATTTTGGTGCTGAAGTTAAATTGAAAAGGTTATTATTATGTATGAAAATAAATTATAAGCTTGCAAAATATAAGAATTGAGGTAGGATTCTGGGAACAGCATTAAGATTTCTGATTTCCTTTGTAGTCAGAGGGGGGAGGAAAGGCAATAATGATTCTGTTTAGAAAACCAAAACATATGAACTAGTAAGTGATGAACTAACACAGTTCTGCAGTCATCCTTCATGTTGCCCTTAAGTAATGTTTGTTCTAACACTGTCCTTGCAAAGGTAATTGTGTTTTTTAGAGTTAGCTGTTTGTGTTACATGTGCTACTCTCCCCCTCCTTGTCCTCAGCATTGCTTAGACATTTTCCATCCATGCCTTGCCCTCCTAGCTGGCGTCCCCCCTTTCTGGGTGACAGTGAAAGGCAACAGACATGTTCCAGTCCCTGGGGAATGCCTGGGATGGGCTCCTCTCACATCATGTCCGTGTTAGGGCTTGGAGTGTGGCGGAGCTTTCCTGTGAGAGAGCATTAATTACGTCTGAGCTGTGCCAAGCGAGCTGAGCCCTGAGCACTGGGACAAGCTGGGAGCAAAGGGAAAATGACAAATCACACAAGTGCTGCAGCTGTTCAAGGATGGAGTTTTAAAAGAGTCCGTGGTGTGAGCAGTAGCTGTTTCAGAGAGGTTTTGCTCCTCACAAGTAAATCCTGAAATCTGTTGATTTGGGAAAATAGTAGTATGAAAAGATAGGTCCTATCTGAATAGTTTGTGGATATGATAATATGGTAGTCTCTTATATATGTGTAAGTTAAATACTTTTGTGAGTGGCTTAATGAGAAAGACACATATGTGAGGGGAAGAAAGAAATGTTGGAATGAAATTTATTTTGAGAGGCAAATGGTAGGGCTGAAATATTTATTTTTTCTTCCAGCTCAGGTTGAGAAATAAGAGCTTTCTTTGGAAAATTAAAGAGAGAAATAAAGGTACTCATGACCTGAAATGAGAATGATTTTGGAAGGAACTCATTAGATACTTTTTAGGTTTTATAGTTTCACTATAAACAGAACCATTTTATTTGCTGTATTTCACATTATAATAATGGTTGTGTCAAGTACCATTTCACTGGGGCTGTTACATTCCGAGGTGGAAGGAACTATACTTCAGTAATGGGTACTGGCATGTAAGATCTGTTCAAGAGTAGTTGCTTCCTCACTGATTTGATCTGTGATAGTTTCCTAATACTTAACTGTAAATGAAATTAATTTAATTGAAGTTTTTGCCTTTTTAAGACAAAAGTTCTTGAATTATTTGACTGAACTTTAGAGCTATTTAGTCATGTTCTAAATACAGCATGCCTTCTTGCATTGTGTGCAACGTTGCTAGATAATTTTGTGGTTTCCCTCCATGAGGAAGGGATTTGGTAGTTAAAATTTTAGGTTGTTAGAAGACAATTGCAGCAGAGGACAATTTCTGCATTTGTTTCTGACTTGCAGCAAACTACTTAAAATGTAAGCACACCTGCCAAACAAACATCTAAAGTGATACTAATTTTCTTTCCAATAGGAACACCTAGACAAGGCAATTGAACTTAAGCCTCAAGATCCTTTTTTATATTACCTAAATGGAAGATGGTGCTATTCAGTAAGTTGTGTTTTATTTATCTAACGTATGAATTGAGTATAACAAAAAATTATAGTTAAATAATGGGACTTAAGACAAAGTAGGTGTTTATTTAAGTAGATGTTTTGAGCTAAACGAAGCAGACACTTACAGTTCCTGAGTTCACTACCAGATGCATGATGCTCACAGCTGACCATTTCTGCAGTGTAATTAGGTGAGCTGTGCTTGTATGTCCCTTATTGTTGTGTTCAGGTTTTTAATCCGAATGAATGAAAAGTAACTGATTTTTGGAAGGGAGGAAGGATGACCTCTTGAGTTTATTTCTTTCTTCTGCCATAAACTTTCTGGGTGAACCTGGGCTGGTAACATAGCCTTGTGGTAACTTTACTTCCCATCCATAACTTAAGTTAAAGGCACTTACATGCTGCAGGATTATGCCTGTGGCAGCAAGGCTACCATACTGGCTTGGTAAGTTCCAAGGGAATGTCCAAAAAATATTCATGCATAAAAATCTGTAATTCACCAATGAGTTTTGCAAGAAATGTAATTTCTGTCATACCAGTACAACAGGTGCTTTTAAAGATTGTTTATATTTTTATTTATATTTTATAAAGATTATGTTAGATTGTAGTAGATTCTGTAGTGATAAGTACTCATATATGAAAAAATAAAATAATTGGTTTACAAGATTAACTGTTAATAAATTTTTTAGAAAAATTGTGCTTGTGCTTTAACAAGAAAGTTGTCTTTTTGGTAATCCATATCTTTGAGGGCTCAGCTGGCTGTCCATACTGGTTCATCTCTAGTGCTTAGAGGAATCTTTTGTTGGAAGAAAATACTCTTGCATTGTCCATGCTGTAAAAGATCACTGTGAGTCTTCTCAGAATAATGGCTGCTAATGCACAGTGAATTCCAGCCAAGCTTTTTTCTTTTGGATACTTCCAATGCGAGTCACTACAAAGTGCCGGCAAACTGGAAGGAAGAATTTGCTGTGACACATTGCAGGCTTTGTCTTTATCTGCAGCAAGACTTAATGCAGAGTAATCTTTCAGCAGTTTTTCAGTTCATATATTTAACTTCCAGACAGCTTTCAGCAGCCATGTTTTTTCTCTGTTGATTTGAATAAGGAATGACACCAACTTTTTCAAAGAATTTGGCTTTTTGCTTTTTGTCACAGCGTACTCTTGAATATCAGCAATAGCTATGCAAAAATAAGTTGCTGAAGATGGTCCTATAGTGTGCCTGCTGTCCTGCCTCTGAGAAGCATCTCTCTCACCAGTGATTCCTTAAGCACTTTTATACTGTGCTGTGCCCAACAGCTAACTGCAGCTTCCATTTATGCCAAATACCCCCAGATGTTTTTCATGGCTTATTTCTCATGTGAGCTGCTGCTTTTTGGAAACGCACAATCTCAGTATACCTCACTTCATTGCACTTTTTTTAACTCATTTCAGTTTCATGATAATCACCGCTTCCTGACTGAGTAATGCATGTGGTTTGTTGTACTGTATCATTACAAATCCATATCCCACACTTGCAACATCTATGCAGGGCTTCCTTACTAAACATTGAAACCACAGATTAGCATTTGCTTTAGGTTATGACCTGACCTGCATTTATTTAAGTGAAACAATCTACCTAAACAGATGTAGCCACTGAAATATGTAAGGATTGAATTCAGATTTCTGTTGTTCTTTTTTTTTTTTTTTTAATTCTTGCCTTCTGTGACTGCCATGACAAAATAGTAACCTGAAGCACACAGAACAGATTTTCGTATTCTAAACAAAAGCAAGTGTAGGACTGATTAACATCTTGTTCAACTTCTGGGGCTGTCAGCTCTTGAAAACTTACTATCTTTGCACACTTTCAGTAGCAAGATGAGGTCATTTGGAAACATCAGTTTTGAGGCATTACTAGTTTTTAACCCTAGCCCAGTGAGATCAGTAATATCCTTACTAGTTTTAGCAGAGTGAGTTGTTCCTGTGCTGATCCACTAACCCAGGTTTTGGCCGTGCATGTGATATAGGTAGTCATAGGAGCTTGTGGAAGGTATGCCAAATTCCTTGCTCCTGATCCACAGACTGCGAAGTTTCATGCTGTGGTAATTATCCCAAAAGAAGACTGTTGGCTGTGGCATTGGTACCAAATGTTTTGTCAGGGTAGAGATTGTGATAGAGTGTTGGAAAATTCCTTTGTCACTCATCTATACCGGTACCTGTAGATGGAGTGATAATGCTCCTCTTAGATGCTCTGTTTTTGATGTTCAGTCTCACTCTTGTTGAGGCTGGGAAGATGTTGTCCAGTGTGAGAGAATTAAAGCAGAAGAGGGGTGATTCAGGCAAGAAGGTTAGTATTTACATTTAGCCTAGCTGACTTTGGGATCAAGTTAGGATTGGCCACAATGTTTGTTCTTTTGTAAGTATTGCTTCCCAGGGTATTTTTGTATAATTTTGGTCACATATTCTTTTACTGAAGCACTGTAGTTAAAAAAGATAACAAGTTTTTGATATTTTATAGGCTTTGATAGCAGATTTGTGAAATCTGATGTATCTAAGTCTTCCTAGTATAGTCAGATGTTTCCCATTCACTCCTGATTTAATGTTAGGGGATCTTATTACTATTGTCTAGCATATGTTTTTTTTGGATGACAAACAGGAATTGCTTAAGATACTGTCAATGGGGATGCTTCAAGTGTAATTCAGTTCATTTTCACAAACAAAAATCCATTGAAGAGACTTTGAGGTAAAAAGTACAGAATCATAGAATCATCAATGTTAGAAGAGACCTTCAAGATCATCAAGTCCAACTGTCAATCCTGTCACCCTTAAACCACTGGAGGCAGATGCAGATTTATTGAAGACTGAAATCCATATGCAAAGACTGCATGCTGTACTAGTAAAAACTATTTAATTAGTGTAGTTTAATCTGGCCTGACTGCCATTTCCCACCTTCCTCAGTGTAGTGCAGTCCTTTGCAAGGAGCAGTGGTACAGCGCTGCCAAGTTTCTTACTCAGCAGTTATTCTTGCTGGGCCAGAAATGAAGCTGATGCAAGGTGTCATTGCACCTTCCAGCAGAAAGGATGAGCTGGGTCTTCACTGCCTCACATCAGCTGGAGTTTGTCTGTGATGCAGAGCCAGTGACAGTTGTGCACCACCTTGTCTAAAAATCAGTTTTTGCTGTTTCTTATTTCTCTTACCATTTAAAGTCAGTAGAGCTGTACAAAAGAGGAGGATCATAGAATCCTGTCATCTCTGTTAGAAAATTACTTCTGGTATCACAATCAGGTAGGCAAGATTTTCACCAATCATTTCATAGGTGTCACAGTGGGCAAAATTTTGCCTATGAGACTTGCTGTGTATACAAGTAGTGAATGGATCTATGGTGCATGGTATATAAGAATTATTTCCTTAAAGTTTTGGGCACAATTCTCTGATAATTTTTTATCATTTTATGGCTGGGGGGGGGGTTAAGTGTTTTAATGTTTCAAATAGCTTATAAAACTTTCTAGTTAAGACTTATGTCTACTTGCCATTACAGGACAGGCACAGAACAGCTAGCATGTACTTGTAAAACTGGATCAGAGTCCCTGGTAAATGCTAGTAGTGTGTTAAAAATTAGATCTCCTGGGATTTTCCTTCTGTATGTTATATGCCATGTTTTGGATTTGTCTCTGGTGTATCCCCATATCTGTTTGGGTTATATCAGGGAATAAATTCATCCAGTTCCTTTGTGTGCTCTCTAAGTGGGCTTGCCTTACTGGAAAGTGAAAAGCCCAATTCATGTTGGATAAATACCTAACTGCCTGTGCAGATTGTCCAGGTTCCTCAGCTGGCAAGAAAGAGAATGTTTTTGTTGGAAGCCAATATTTCAAAATTGGTGTCCAGTTACTTAATCTCTTCCAGAAGTCAAAACATTGCAAAATTATTTAGTACAATTTTACATTAATACATTGTAATGAAAAAGAAAAAGAAACTCTCTGGAGATATTTAATTAGGTGTCATTAATATTTCACTGAAGCTGGATCAATGCTGTGATTTGCCTTTATGGAAGACAATTGTGTGATATTAGCAAAGAAGCATTGGAAGAGGATGTCTTTTAGGACTGAAAGTCAATCATGGATGGTTTTTTAATTCAGGCGAGTTAGTTTCCTTCTTACCAACATCCTGGAATTTGAAAGGAGCTGTCAATGAGCAGGGTTTGCCTCTCATAAAAAACAAACTGAAGACAAAAACCTAGCCACTGTTTCAGTGTATATATATATATATATATATGATTTTTGCTGATCCTAGGCTAAGGAAGAGAAAGGGGTATTTTTAAAATTAATTTTCCTAGTATTAAGGGGAGAACTACATTTTTTGCCTTGGCCCTCAGAGATACAAGAGGCCTGATGGAATAGTGCCGAGTATGAACTTAACGTTCAGCTGCAGTTTAACTCTGGGAGTGCCTTTCTTCCGTCTCTGGATAGAATAGGGATTTTGGTATAGCATAAATGGATGACAGTTTGTTGACAGATCTGTAGGAGAGGTTGATTGAGACAAGCATCTCTATTTGCTTTGGGATACTGTAGAGTGGCCTCCCCTCCTTGGCAGAGGCCAGGCTGTCAGGATGACCCACTACCCTGCAGCTCTAAGGGAGATCAGGAGTTGGCTGATGGTTCCTCAGGCCTTTGTTTGTTGCTTTTGAGTGGGTAGGAGTAGCTCTCCTTATGTTTGGCAGCTGGGGAGTCATGTTCCTTGAGTGACCCAGTACATTAAAACCTGATACTCTGTGGAAACACATTGTTCCTTGCAGTGCTTCTCTGAATTTTCAGGCTTCTGGCAGGACTGACATCAGGGTTTAGGAGACCTCAAAAACCAAAACTCACTTAACATTTGAAAATCATCTGTAGGGCAAAACCAATCTTCATTCCTTAATTTTGTTGTTGTTGTAGCTATTACTTGCATCAGTAGTTGTTTGACTTATTACCTGCTGCACTCTACCATTCTTGGAACACTCACCAAGTGAAATCATGGTTCTGCTGTAGTTGATGACAGTCACCCTCTCTTTGTACTTGATTTTGTATGGACCTCCAGATACACTTTGCACTATTGGAGTAACCTTGACTATAGCAGTCAGTTCTGCTCTACACTAGAGCATGTAACACCAATGGTTCCATTCCCTGTGCTTGCTCAGAGACAGAGAATGATTAATAACTTGGAATAGTAGGAAAGATATTTCCATTTCATTGAACATGGTTAAGAGTTACTCAAATAAAGTTATTTCAAATTAAAGACTTTGCTTATGTGCGTTTAGAGGAAGAGTATAGGTTCCTGTTCATCATTTTTACTCTGGGACACAATTTTGTGTATTGCATATAACAGGTCTTTTCCATTTGTCCCACTTCAGTCTTAGAGGGGTGCAGACAGACTCAGGTGGGGCACAGTTAAGCTGTTGTGATGGGATTCACCTCAGCTGCCTTTAACTATCCCCAGGGTCTGTGCTCCTTTTGTAGTTGAAGAAAAGAAAGATAGGAGTGTTCATCCCAGGCTAATGTAGATGAAGAGGAATTGCCTAATGGAAGTGCCTCTGTGTATTGACCATGCAAGGAACTTGGACAACTTGTGTGAACTATGTACTTCATATGTGGAGGGCTCAGCTTGCTCTGAAAAATTCATCGAGCCAGTGGCATATAAGTCTGATTGCTGAAACATCACAGAATTCTCAGATTGTCTGTGTAATAGTCACAAAGTATAATGCTGGATAGAGTGCACATTAAAAAAACCTCACTGTTGCCATAGAATCATGGAATCATCAAGGTTGGAAAAGATCTTTTAAGATCAAGTCCAACTGTTAAACCAGCTCTGTCCTGTTCACCACCAATCCATGTCCCCAAGTGCCACACCCACATGTCTTTGAACACTTCCAGGGAGGTGATTATATCACCTTGGGCAGCCTATTCTAATGCTCAACCACCTTTTCAGTAAAGGAAATTTTCATAAGATCCAATCCAAACCTCCCCTTGGTCCTATTTCATCTGGTCCCATCACTTGTTACCTGGGAGAAGCGACTGACCCCCACATTGGTACAACCTGCTTTCAGTGTGGGTGGTTTTGTGTGAAATGTGCATGTGCTTGCATGCATTTCACTTTTAAACATTGTTTTAGCTGATGGGAATGGTGAAATAAAAATGGCCAACTGAATATATGTTTGGGCTTTTTCGAAATTTGAGTAGTGCAAAGCAGCACCCAAGCCAGACAAAATAAAGACTAAAACCTCAGCAAATCAGTTTTGATTAAATCTCATAAGAAAATAAAGTAACTGCCAGGGAGAACTCGTGTTTTCAATAGTTAATTATAACTCCACATGGAAAAATTGCAGTTTTGTTTCCTCACTATTGCATAACAGCATACATGAGTGTGGTAATTGTATCTGTGCAGTGTGTATCTCTAGGGTGTTGTGTGCTCTTGCAGAGAACAGTGTAAAACATTCCCTTTATTTTTACCCCCTCTCTTCCTCTCTCTTGATGTGATAGACCTAGAAATATAGAAACCCCCTTCTCTTCCAAAAGAAGAGAGAACAAGGCAACAGTAGATTGGCATGAAGAAAACAGCACTTTGGCAAAAATTCTTTTAATAACTCTTGCAGAATGTGTCTCAGAAACTATGCAACAGTGAGAGAAATTAAATGGGGAAGGAAATTATATATATACCTACAATTAGAAGTTTTAAGCCGTATGTTGCAGTTTGTAATGCAGTGGGAAAGCACTGCAGGGGCAACAACATCTTGTTGCTCCAGTGAGTAAGAACTCCGTGATTGCTGGAAAGGTTTTGTAAAATACATTTTATGTTCTCAGAAGAAACTTCAAAGGCGAGGTGTGTGAAAGAGAATGAAAACAAAAGCTTTATTTTTGTAATATTGTTTCTCTCTGGGTTATAATTTAGTGCTTTGGTGTGAGACACTTACTGACAACATGTAACAAATAAGGCCTTGGGACCCTGCTGAGCAGCTAGCATGACTTGAACGGGATGCCTTCTGTCTCCAAGCAATGCTGTTCTTATGTAGCTAGAGACATTGGGGCCAGATGAGAAAACATGATCCTGGGCGTTTTCCTGCTGCATGCTGACCTGCATTGCTATGTCTTTGCAATAGTCTTTTTAGTTTGCAACAAGAAGTAGATGGAACTTGATGTCTGTTCAAAGGAGAAGCATTCTGGTTGGTAGCTGTGGATACTTATGAGAGTGGATTCTCGTATTTTACAATTATTAACTGATATTTCCTGGATAATTGCTGGATATAGGTGGAGCTGGTAGGGGGAGCAGCAACAGCCCTGCAGGTATTGAAAAGCCAGGGAATGAGGCAGGAATAATCTAAAACCAAGCAAAGCCATTTTAAATTTTATAGTAGTAGGAAAGACTTGATTTCAAGGCTGAACTCTGTTATTTGAATTGTAGCTCCCTCTGAAAAAGAGATGTCCCTGTGTGATTCATATCTCTCTCCAAGTCTCTGATGAGAGGCTCTCTTTCTTTGCCTGTGTGTGCCTCTTCTCTGTGTTGCCTCTGCATAGATCAGGCTAGAAGATACAGAACCTTGTTTTTTACCATTTTTTGACTCATCTGCTCTGTGACAGGAGCCATCAGTGCTGTGGTTCAAATAGTGATGTGAAGGAAAGAAATCCTGGCTTTTCTTTACAGGTGTGGTAGAAGTGTCCAAAGGAAAGTGCCTTCACTCCTCCACTTAAACAGGCTCTTCCTTCACATTTCTTAGCAACTCCATCCTTTGCTAGAGATGTGAGGTTGGGTGCCAAATACCTTATGGCAGTAACCAAGGCAGTTTCTGTCAGGTGTCAGTGTATGTAAGGGAAGAAATCATGTGCATTGTGTGGCAATATGACAGTTCCCTAAAGCCCTTTATAGCAGCTCATCTTCCTGAAGTTAGAAGAGGTCATTGGCAAGTGTTATTTGTCAGATTGGAAGAGCTAAAAATGAAGCCTATTTCTGAACAGTGGTTGTCACCAGCTCCTGTGTAATAAATGAACTTGTTATACAAGCTCCAAAACCACATTTTTACTGCAGCAACAGCTTTTCATAGTGTAAGAAAGTAGTCAAATGCATAGATTGTCATGCAAAGCTTGCTATCTCATGAAAACCTTAACAAGTTTTAAGCACTATTTCTAGTCTTAGGGGTTTTTTTTTGTTTTGTTTGGTTGGTTTTTTGTTTTGTTTTGTTTTGTTGTTGTTTTTTTTTTTAAATGGCAAGATGCTGTGAAACCTGAAATGTACTTTAAGCTTTACACATGGAAGTAACCTTATATTGAGGATGTTGGTGTTTGGTCATATGACTAAAATCTGAAAGACTTCTTTGAATTGGCCAAACTTGACACTATAAAACATTCCTTTACAGGTTCTTTTCCAAAATATGATGTATAGGTAGTACAATACGAAAGACAGTATTTAGCGCAAAACTGAGAAGCACCTCAGAAGAAATCTGACTTTTTAATTTTTAAATTCTAGGTAGCTCAGTTGTCTTGGCTTGAAAAGAAAGTAGCTGCTGCTCTCTTTGGGACTCCACCAACTTCAACAGTAGAAGAAGCATTGCAGAATTTCCTTAAGGTAAGTCCTAGCCAAGTGCTTTCCTGTGTTGCTGTTTACCAGCTGTTATATGTGAGTATTGTTAAGATGTCTGCTCAACAGACTATGTTCAGTAGCTGTAAATTTGGGCTCCTCTAAACACCACTGAACTTTCTATTAAAATATTTGTTATCTTTTCAGTTCTAAAATTAGTTTGGACATGAGTGGTAAGCACCTTTCTTTATTTAGTTTCAGGAAATTCTCCAGTTAATTGCCATGGTTAATAGTTATTGAATTGAATGTGATATGGATATAGATTGTTACATATGCTGCTGAAACAGATGAACCATAGTGATAGTTGCTGATTTGCCTGTTTCAGCAGGAGAGTTGACATAGGCAAGGAAAACTTTGACATTGTGATGCTTCTCTTTTTTTCTGATCTGAAACTTTTTTCCATTGAATTTCACTAGAAGCCTTTCTTATTTGTGGAGATGAAATGGCTTTTGTAGTGAAGTAGAGAAGAAAGCTCTGTCATATAGGTCCATGTTCCTGGGCATTCTATTTGAGCACAGTTATGAGAAAACACCACATGAATAAAATAAATCTACCATTTATTGCTTTCCATATGAATCATTTCTGCCTCTGGAGCTCAGAAGCATACAAGTTTTTCACATGACTGGATTCAAAGCATACATTTCTATCATTACAAATACTTTCAGAAAGTTTTTCAAAGAAATTGTACGGGCATCTTTTCCTCACTATAAAAAGTGCTTATTTTCTGTGTTCTTAGTCTATTTAAAGATTGGATGATCTCCTGAATTTTGGACAGTACAATACATTACCATCTTCCCAGTTTAAGAGATTTTATCTTGAAGGTCAAATTCCAAAAGTGGTAGAAATAATTTGAAACATTTGCTTTAGCTTCAGGACATTTTGTGGTGGGCTGCAGAGTGACTGTGATTTTAAGTCATCTTCAGCAACAAAAATCAAATTACTGTCTAAAAGACAACTGTTTAGGTTTCTTTTTCAGTTGTTTGATTCTACACAGTTGTGGTAAAGCAGAATTGTTTTGGTCCAAAGATTACAGCTACGATGGATTTCACTGATGTAATTTTTCTCTCCCAATAGCTGTTCTTTGATTAAAAGCTGCTTCTTTGTTAGTAGATAATTAGTAAGAGTTTTTCATCTTGCAAGCTTCTATATCCTTGATTTTTTTTTAAAAAAAGACATTATTAAACTTTTTTAGTTACCTGAACTTTTCAGAAGATGATAATTTGAAAAGAAAGGTGAACCCAGAACTAGAAGATAAAGGACTGTAGAAGGAAAATCTTTGTAAAATTGATAAACACAGTTCTTTACTCATTACACAAAGTTTGAATGGTTGGTTGCTTTCTTATTTCTTTGGTGAGGAAATAAATTTTAATAATCTATAGACAGTGGTATCTTTAAGCCTATCCTGTAAGTGAATGAATCCAAGAGATCTCATAGAGAATTACCCGAGATATTTACAGAGCACTTAGGGAGAGAGGAGAGCAAGCACTACAGAACATTTTCTGTGTTCACTGTCAGCATCTCATGTGCCTGGTTTAGGGTTTGAGTTTTGTATTTTTTTTGTTTTCTTGATTATTTTTGAAGTGCTACTAAACAGATTGCATTACACAGAGTAGGGATGATTCCGTCTGATGTCTGAAGAAATGTAGTGCATTACTAAAAATGTTATGCAGACTGCATAAATCTCATCACGCAAGTTTTATGTCTATTTTCTTTCCTGTTTTTTATTATTTAGGCAGAAGAAATGCATCCAGGATATTCCAAATGCAATTATGTGTATTTGGCAAAGGTAACCAAGTTCTTTTAAAAATAATGATTTGTGGACTCTGGTGTTCTTACAGTGGTCTGATTGGAAACAAAATGTTTTTTCTTTTCAGTGCTATAAAGATCTTGGCCAGAAAAACAATGCACTGAAGTGCTGTGATTCTGCACTGTCAATTCTCTCAGTTACTAATGAGGTGGGTATTGAGAGTGATAACTTGTTCCCTTGTGACTGCTCTCTTGTCTTTGGCATCCATTATTGCACTGCCGGTTAACAACATAATGTTTCAGTTTTTCCTCTGAACACAGAACATTCCTTTTTCCTCCACTCTATGTTGGCTCATTACAGTTGTCTGTATCAACAGCTTTAAAAAAATCTTTGTTTGGGGAGCTGTCAGGGACTTGTCTTTATCAGAAATTGAATTGTACTCTTTGTAATTCGACCCATTTCATTAGATCATCTTGACCATAAGCAGTTGAGTGTGTCACTCTAGCTGTGCTGAAATTTTGCCCCAGACCTATGATTTTCTCAGTTGAAAGCTCTCTGGATTTTTGTCCTACAGTCTCTGTCTCTGCTCCTGCAAACCTCTGGTTCATGATTTTTGTCAAGGGCAGTATTTTAACTACAGCAGAGGCAGTTTGAGTTATTCAAGATTGGCTTTGTTTTCAACCACGGGGTAGTTAAGGAATCACAGTTCTTCAAGCCACATCTGCTGGCCTAGAGTTTGTTCTAAGAGATTACTAGATTCCTTTTGAGGCCCATTACAGTCCCATTTTAGTCCCATTAGAGCATTTTTGGTATATGGGCACAAAATTTCTACAAATATTTGAGAGGTTTTAAATTGTTTAATTTCTCAAATATAAACCAAGTCATGGCAAGAAGGTTCACTCTGATCTTGTGTAAAAGCAAGTTCCATAACTGACCTATGACTGGAAACATCTTACCATCCTAGAGCATGACAAGTTCAAACCTGAGCCTTTTCAGCCTAAGGGACCCCCTCTGAGCACAGCAGATGTGGTATGGAGAAAGAGAGGTGATTCCTGAGAGGAATTGGCCCCATCCCATTTCATTCTTTGAAGTTAAGGGAAAAGACCATTAAATAACTCTGTAACTTGATTGACAATAAATGCTGTGTGTGGAGCACTAACATGTTTATGTCAAGTGTTCCTGCTGGGAAGAAAGACCCCTGCATGCCTCACCAGCCGCTGCTCCTGGGTGGCCTAATTTTTGGCCCCAGTTATAGTATGTACCAATTGTAAATTAAGTAATCATTGCTTAAGTTCAGTGTTTTCTTTAAATATGTATTGATACTGATATGACATTAACAATGATTTAATTCTCTTTATTCTTTACTTACTGTTGAAATATGCCTTCAGCTTGCCTATTACAGAACATAGGAAAGGCTGCTATAAATTATCTGTTTAATATCCCATCACATGTCTGAAGTATCAGCAGACCTGAGAAGGAACCCTGAGGTGAGAGAAGGAATTCAAGAGTAGTCTGAGGGATAGGTGTATGTATTCTGGCACGCAGGGTGGTGATGAGAACTGGTTAGTGTAATCAGAAGACCGAGCATCAAATGGGCCCAAAAAATCTTCTGTCCTTCTGAAGAGGACAAGATTATTTGACCTCTCCTGTTTTGACTAAATTCTATAGATATCACAGATTTGTCTTCTTTGTCTTGTTTACTTGTGATGTGTTTTGAGTTAAATTTAGGAAAAAAAAAAAGTCCAGAAGAATATGGCATTAGGACAGTAGTATGTAATTCAATTTAAAAAAAAAACAACCAAGCACTCAGCACAGGGTAAAAAAACCAAGTGCACGCTGAAAGAAATTACTGTGAAATGGAGATCTGGAACATGAACTCTGCTGTTGCTGACTGTTACCTCAAATCCCATCTGAATTTGAATATTACATGTTGTTTTGGTTATTGTGTTACAGAAAGACTGTTACTGATTTTTGGGAAAATGTGTTGGAAGTGAAGTGGTTCAGGGCTTGGAGCTGTATGTAGGAATAACATTTAGTGAGATTAGTTTAAGAGGGGGAAGAGACTGTAATAAGACTGAAGAGGCATTGGGGAGAGAGTAATAAACAGATGCTAATATGCACTTTATTAGTGCCTGAATTGACTGCAGCCCTGTAGAAGATGGGATTTGTGGTCTAAAAAAAAAAAGCACAGGTCAGCAGCAGTGTGAGGATTTCTTTCCATTTGCCACAGCTCAGGATCTCAAGGTTGTCAGCAGTGTGGTGTTTTGTCACAGTCATGTGAAACCCATCATTCCCAAGTGTAATCATAGTTTCTCATATGAGTTTTCTCTTTCTTCAAGCAGGGGAACTCCTTTATTGTTTCTAAATGCTGGCTTCTAGTGAGAGACGTGTATTTGTATAAAGGCATAAAATCAGGAGCAGACTGAGAGACCAAGTTGCTGGAAAGGTGCCACGTTGAGGAAATGTATAATATTTCATGATAAAAATCATCCTGCAGAAAAATTGTCATAGACAATGGTTTACTTTTTATTGCTTCTGAGCATCCACAGTTTCCAGTGACTTCTGGGAACCAGAGGTGCTTGGCATCAGTAAAGTAGCCCATAGCTCATTTTAATCCTCAGGTCAAATTCTCAGCTGCTGTAACTCAGGACACTTCTTTGATACTTTTTCTAGGATTCATTTAATGTAACATTTTGAGTTAAGTGATATTATTTTTTGTCTTGAATGTTGTGTCACATCCAAATATCCCTTCTGTGCATCTGTTCTACCATTTACAGAGTTTGTTTTAATTCAAGGGGTAAAGGGGCTTCCAAACATAGCAACTCCTTGTTAAAGGGAAAAAAAAAAAAAAAAATCAGATGGCCTGTTTCAAACCTATTCTGAGTCTTAAAAAGGATACAGAGAAATTATAAAAAAAGAAACAATTCTGATTGAGTGAGTCTTGTAAATTAAGAGTTACGGGAGGATTTTTAAAAATAGGACAGTTTTTAAAAATAGTTTGGCACATTTTTAACTTTGATAAGTTAATATCAGAAGATAAGTCTATGTATTTTTTTATTTTAAAAGGAAATATGTGAGATTTGGTTCATATTACATCTGGAAAAACAAAGCAGATATTACAGTGCAACTGTAAAGACCTTTCTCTGTCCACTCTAAACAAAAAAACCTCCAATGAATCATACAGTCCTTCCTTGGCCATAAATAGTGTAGAGTGGTACTTCACTGCTGGAGGTGCAAGGGACATTAAATTGTCCAGTTTTTCTCTGGTTGCTACCCAGGTGGATAACCTCAGGGTCCTGGGAAACATTTGCCCCTTCAGTAAAAGAGATCCCAATGTTCAGGGCTGCTGTGAGTTATTGTTAAGTGCATAACAGCTGCTCTGTTCATCTAGAGGATGTTGCATTACCCTTGCTGAGATTCATTACTTTGTAGTGTGCTCAGAGCCTTGCTGAGTGTGACTATATGAAGGGCTCTTGAAACCAGATGTGGTGGACTATTGTGATGGAACAAAATTACTTTTTTTAATTTGAAGACAAAAATGTAATTTAATTTTGAAATCATGAGTGTCTGTCTTGCATTCAGAAAGACAGAACAGGTGTGTGTGTGTTTTTGTGTGTGTGTGTGTGTGTGTATGGTTAAACACATGGTCCTTTGCTTGTAAGGGGAATAAGACCCTAATTTCTTGTTTATAATAAAGATTGTTGAAAGTTTTCAAGGCTGGAACTCATAGCATTTCAAGTCTCAATGTAGGATTATAAAGTATAATAGTCACAGAATTGTTTTATCTTGTGTCTGGAGACAAGCATGAGCATGACAATGAACTCTGTGCTTGTAGGACCAGTCAGCTCACCACAAAGGAGTTAACAGCCTAGCAGAGAAAGAGATTAAAATTTCAAGGTTCTAGTCTCTACTACATTTTTTAAAAAAAATTAATCTGAAAAACAGCAGTTGCATTACAAAAAGTGTAGTCTTGGAAGAGATGAAGACAGGAAAGCAGGAAAAAATGCAAAGGAAATCCATTTACACTGAGTTGCTGAAAGTCTTGCTTAAAATGTAGATAAAAATTTCCCCAAAGCTAAGAAAGTGTTTTATGAAATTATTGGTGATTTTGTGCACTCTGTCCTTCCCAGTAATTAGAAATTATGGCAATTCAGAGTTGAAATTAACAAGGGGGAGAGATTTAGATTTTACAGAAATTCATGATTATGGCATTCACTTCTTACAGGTGTAGAATGGCAGGAAGCAGAGACTTTTTAAAGACTCTGCCTTCAGCCTCAGTGACATCTGAAACTCATGTGAAGGAGGTGATAAATGTAATAATAGGCAGCAACAATGGCTGAATTTTTACACAAGAATGCAGCTGCTGAGGAGAACTCATGCTCAAACAGTTTTCTTACACTTTTGTACAACACCATAATTGATTTCCCTGGCTAATAATTTAATTTTTAATATTGTCTATAAGGAAAAAAATATTTGAGTTGCAGAGGGATGGAAGAGAGGTCAGAGTATATATTTCAGTACCCATCAGCTGTTCCATTCCAACAGACCATTTGTCTATCTGGATTTTCAAGTTTTTCCAAGAAATAACTATTCCAGCAGCCATGGATTGGTCATATGAGCTGATCTTGTTGTGATACTTCCAACAGATCTTATTTGAAGCTGATATTGTAATCTGTCCTTCTAAGTAAAATTTTGAGGAGAAAAAAGTAATTTGCTCTTGCTTTTAAAGTGAAGGTTACAAATTATGACTTGTTTTTGAAAAAAACTACCAATTGAAACTGAGTAATTTGGGCTAACCTTATAAAAGTGTTTTTGTTTTCTCATCAACCAGAATATTTTCTTTTCACATCTTCAGCTCAATACAAAATGTCATGCTTTTCAGAGAATATTTGTTACCTTAGATTTTTTTCACATTTGTCCTCCAAATGGCTAGCAAAAATCAGTAATGTTTCAATTGAAAAATAATGGAAGTGTTCAGATTTGAGTTAATTTTGAATTCTAGGCTATTGTCTTCTTGTTGGTACTGTTTGTGGAGTTGAACAAGAATTTCCTAATAGCTACCACCAACTCAAAGCTAAAATATTTTTTGAGTGTGCTTAAAAAAACTATTCCTTAATTAATGGTTTTGTATACAATGAATGTGACTGCTTCAAGCTTAGGGAATACACTTTTTAAAAACTCATTGTAAAGAAATCAAATTTCAAACTAAAATTCTAGGGGAAAGTGAGACATTCGTGAAAGAGTTGCTAAAATAATTTGAGGCTGACCATATTTTACATTATTTTGCACTTCCAAGAATAGTCTGTTTTTCTCTATCTTAGTGATCGGATCAATTTTCTATTTGCATGTTTTTGAAGTCCTTGAAAAAATGTTTGTTTGCATTGTGTACTTATTTCTTCTCTCCCTCTGAAAATGATTCCCAAAAGTGATGAAGATATTTTTTGCAGTGTCACAGTTTGATACTTAAGGATGAAGTTTATCCTGATAAACACCAAGCTTATTATATTTATGATGAAACTGACTATCACACAGTATTCGTTTCAGCATCCTATCAAAGCTAACACAGTTTTAGCATAGTTCTTAGTCCAGCAAGACTGGTCAGCAGCCAGTTCCCCAAAGTATGGAGTGTGTCTCCTCCACTGGCATTCTGATAATGCAGAGGCAGAGTGGAAGTATTCACAGAGGTGGTGATACACTCCAGGATTACAAAATCGATTGGCAAAAATCCATTTTGAATTTTTGTAGAGTAGCTGGGCCAAGTCAAACTCCTGGGATTTTGAAATATATTGTCTTGGAGGCAATATGCAGGGTGAAAGCCCCCTTTCTGAGGGGGCTGTAACTGGGTGTGATTGTGTTCAGGCTGTTTCAGCAATGACTGTGCGGAAAGAAAAGCTGTAGGTCCCATCATGGGAGAGGCAGCAGCCGGACAGAAAGACGAGAATGTCTTGAACACCAAAAGCTCCACATTGTATACAGTAGTAAAAGAAAAACAGATCATAGGTGAAATTTAGTCTTTCAAATCACAAAAGAACTAGCCAATTAAAATTGTACATGACTACTAACTATTCCAAATTGTATTCTGCTGTTTTATAATTTTTCAACAGTAGTCCCTGAATGAGCTGGACTGTTTATTTGTATTATTCTGGGTGTGAAAGGGTATTTTCCCTCTACTTGGAGTAATATCCAAAAATCTGTAATTATTGACAGCTGCATATTTTAAAGCTGTGCTTGCCTTGATCGTAAAAGCCTTGAGAAGTTACGGTTAATCCCCAGAGAAGACAGGGATAATATGAAAGAACATGGAATGCAGCAGCTTGTAACATACAGCGGTCATGTAGAAGGTGGCACGTGGATGACTGCATTGGTGTGTTGCAATATCAGAGGAGAAAACTAATTATACAATTGTTACAATTATATAATTAATAACTATTATAACAATTGTATAATTGTAATTATACAATTGATAACTATTATACAATTGTTAGTGTGCACTACAGTCACACCATCTGTGAGAGTCTGTCAGGAAACCAAGAAGGGATAGGATAGCATTTAGCTTTGCATGATTTATACTGTGCACAAGAGCTATTGCTCTCTAACAACCCTTGTGCATGTTTGGGAGTCTCTTCTGCTACAGTCCAGGATGTCTGCTGGAGCTGTGAGGGAATGATACAGCTGTACCCAAAAGCAGGAGTGTCTCTCAGCACTTCATTGCTGTTACTGCATATCAGAGTACAGCTTTGGACCACCCTTGCAGCCCAGCTCATTTAATATACCATGCTGCCCTGCTGACTTCAGTGAAACCCTACAGGATGCATGTCAGCTTGGGATTTGGCAGTGGTTGCACACAATTATGTTTTCGTTGGCTGGTGCAACCATTTTGGTTGTGGTCATGGGGCTGTATCATTCTCTGCTGACAGTTGGGACTTTGTCAACAAGTGCACACATGTGCAGTCCCTGGGTTGAGTGTATTAGCGCATAAGGAAATAATTAGCAGAGATGGAAGGTAAAATCATTATCTTTCTGTCTTGGCTTTAATTACTATTTAATTTTTACATGCACATTTATATGTGTAACTCTCCATGTATATGTATCAGTAAATTTTTTTTCAGCAAAAATGAACTGTCAAAATGTGGACTACTTCCAGTTAAGCCAACATTCCCTTTTTCCCACCAGCTCTTTTCCTTCTTGTTCTTGTTTTCAACTCCCTCTCTCCCCTTGTTCAGTCCCTGGCCTCCCAGGTCTTTTTTTCCTCAGCTTTTCCCCTGTGAATGATGAAACATAAAAGCAAAGCAACAAAATAGGAATAAGGCAAAATACAGTCCCAGTCCCTGACCCTGTAATTTGAATACATTTTGTGTAGCAGTTTGCAGAACATTTTGAACTCATATTCAACTCTGAAAATGATATAAGGAGTGTTTAATAAACGTAAGCCTTGACAGTAGAAAAACGAGGTTGAAAATGGCTGTGTATTCAGTCAGTGCTGAACTAAGCCTCAGGGTGAACAAATGGGACTGACGCAAGTATATTGCATTCCTCCTACAACTTGCACCTCTTCTTCTGCTTGCCACACTCTAAAAGAGAAACCCTGCTGTCTGGGAAAAAAAAAAAAAAAAGCTGACCTTATTGTTAATTTTCAGAAAGCCACAGATCCAGAAATCAACAAGGAAGAGAGTTGGCCCAAGACAGGATTTATGGCTTTTTCTTTCCACTAGCAGCCAAGCTTTGGGCAATAATGAAGTTTTCACCCTTAAAACCAGAAACTAGTACACTGAAGAGAGTTGTGCACTGAAGAGAGTTGTGGCTTTGCTCTCCTTTTAGCATGACACACCTCTTGGTCTGGAAGGACTCTCTCCAAAGTTGACATAATAGTTCCCTTCACTGACCGTTCTCAGCTTTGTTTTTAATCCCATTACTGATTTTTTTCAATGCTTTTGCCATATGAGTTCTTATTGACTGGAAGCTGCTGGCTCAATTAATGCAACCCGTTGAGCAGTTTGCAACAATAATTTCTGCTTTAACTGATGTAGTCGTGTTTAGAGCTGGCAAACCAGAGGTAGAATGCTTTGCACATTTGCAGTTTCTTCTCCAGATAGTTCTTAGAACGGTTTTGGGTTTTGTTCCATTCTTTTTCCTAAGCCCAGAGGAAGATTCAGGGAAGATTGCACAATGTTTTCTGGACCTTTGCAACTTGTAAAGCTCATTGCCCAATATAATCCTTTATTTCTAAAGAGACAATTATCCAAAGTTGTTTGGAGATACATTTTTTAAATTATGTATCCTGCAAAATGAGTAGAGAATCAACTCATGAAATGCTGAACGCTATTCAGATATGAGAAAACCTGCACCTTTATAATTTTCATCTTAGAAGAGTATGATAAAAGTACAACCAGATACAATTAAGCTTTTCCATTTCTTATTAGCATGGGAAAATAACTGGCTTTTTACTTTTTTTGTTTAATGGAGTTTAGAATAATTTTCACAAGTTGACCACAGTCAGTACAGAAGAGAGTGTACTTTTCCTGAAATAAGGGAAAATTTTGAGGTTTTTAATTTTTGTTGAAAGCAACAGCATGGTGCTCCAGACAGCCTGTAGTGACGTGGACTTTAAGGGGTGCTCAATACTGTATGACATTTCCTTCTGTTAGAGTATTTTGGCAAGAGCTTACTGGCTTTGCAGTGTGTGCCTTTAAAGGCCTCTGATAAATGATTAGGCAGATAGTTTAGCCTATTGTTGCCAGTAGGAGTAAGGCAGTAACTCCAAGAGAAGTGTCCAGCTAATGTATTAATGCCTTAATCCAGACCAATAATATGATGTAGTTTGACATGTCTGGCATATGGTTTCTATCATCTCAATATTCTTCTCTGTTCCTCCATGACATTATAGACAACTAACCAAAATAAAGAGAAGCAGGAATTTCTTCACCCATAAAATATATTCTAAAATGTTCTGTATTTTGTTCCAGCTCTTTGGTTGATTGAGTAATGAAGTGATCCTGAAATCTAGTGATTACTTCACTGACTATCTACAGTATTTTCCTTCAGAATATCCCATGGCATTATCATTACTGATCCCTGTCATTAGAAATACTTAGACAAAATCTGTGACGTGCAGGCATTTTTCACTTGCACTGTTAAATATCCACGGGTGCATGTGTTGGGTGTTTGGACCCTTATGAGCCTTCAGGTGGTGACATTTCAGAAATGTGGTTTCAAACCAAGGTGCATTTTGCAAGCTAGAAGTTTTGCAGCAGCAGCTAAAGGAAGCAGATTATATCCAGGGGACACTTAAAAATAAGCAGAATAATGGCATTTTTGTACTCTGGTTACATGCTTATATGCATGTGCCCCTTTCCAAGCAGATTATACATGGAAAAGCCAAAACATATGTCACTGGGTACCTGTGAGACAGTCTTAGGCCTGGCTTAGGTTTAAAGCCCCATGCAAACTGCACTTAAAACATTGGCCTAAAAGGAGCCTTTTCCTGCTGCCGTAGCAGTACAATGTAGTGTTGGCTCTGAGCACAGCAGGTCACCTGCCTCTTGCTCCCACATCGGCCCCACTCCGCCATGAGCCCGGTAGCATAGGCAGAGCCCAGTCTGGAAGATACTGAGGGTGCAGTCAGCCCATGGTGGCTATTACAGGTAGGTATGGCTGGATGAAACCACAATCTAACCTATGCCATTGATTACATTTCCCAATGTTTTCTTCTTAGTCGCATAATAAATCATTAGCAAACATCACAGAACATCTTTAGAGAAACTGCATGTGGTCAGGACGCAAGATTACATCAGGTATAAGGCAAGGCAACACTTCATGCAAAGTACACCAATAAAAATTATATCCCAAGCTGAAGGGCTTACTGGTCTGCTGAGAAGGCTATTTGTGGGCTAACATTTTAAATGCTTTAACAGAGCTGTAAAGGGAGGGCCGCCATCTGGCTCTTGTTTTCACTTCAAACTTTATTTTTGTATTCACTGATAAATTAACTTACTATGCAGTCTTTTACATTTTGTGGCTGTTGCAGTTGTGTGTTATGTCTGTTGTTAGTAAAGAAATGTGGATAGGCACGTATTAGGCAAATGAAGGGATTTATCCTCTCTAAATTGATGCATGGTTGTCTGTTTCTTTCAGGATAAAGAGGCCCAGAAAGACTTAGAGGCTTTACTTCTTACACTGAAGCTCTGATACTACGTGCTTTTAACTCTTCATGCTGTAATAAAATTGCAAAACTAAAATGAGACTGGAAACTTTGGGTAAATTTCAGCTAAGTCAATGGAAAAACAATCATTGATTTTGGTTGGCTTGGATCATGGCCTTAAAGTGTCTGGCGATTATGGTATTAAAATAATACATTCATTTTTGATTATATAATCTTGTACTGAAGTTTAATTTTAGATTTCTGACACTGTGAGTCTGATTCTCTGAACATGAAGTCCACTGCTGGCAATGGACATACTGGGGGTTTGAATGCAAAAGGAATAAATCTCACTCTTTGAAAGATGAATCAGCTAGTACGTGATGCCAGCATAGAACTGTGTGTAGCATAAACAAAAAAATGTTTCTATAGTAAATTATATTTATATCAACTAATTTACACAGATGTGTACAGAAGAAAATCATGAATATTTATGTTTACACATTTCTCTACTCTTAAAAATATTACAATCTTGTTGAAGTTAAACAAAGCTGTTGCCGCAACAAAGCTCTTTTTACTTTAAACCTATTGTTGGTTTTACAAAAATATGTGAAAATTTTATAAATTAAATATTATAATTTATTTGTAGCATCAAGTACAATATTAAAGATAAGACCAATTAAATAAAATGGTTTAGATTAATCTATTACAGCTGTGATGTTTAATGGATTTGTATCAGGACCTCCATCAAGTTTGTGAAGTCTGGCTCTCTGTCTTTGAAGAGTTGCCTAATGCAGTTTCATCAGTGTCTTTGAAGAACCTAGTCTAGCATGTGTCCATCACTAGCCTTTTATATCATCTATAAAACATAACCTGTACATAAAAATAGACTACTAAAGACTTCTGAGTGTTGGACAGCAGTGTTTTCAATAAAATGTAGCAGATAGGGAAAGGATTTCCATTCACCACTGGAGTGATCCAGAATACACCAGAGTCTGTAGAAGAAGAGAGGCCAGTTGTGATTGGCTTTTAATTCAGGATCTTAATCTAGATGTAGGGAATGTATCTCGAAGAAGCAGGCATTTCTGTTAAAGAACATAGAATTGAGTAAAGGCAACTATGTGTTCCCTTGATCTATTTGATGTGTAAGATAATGTGGCATGTGTAAGATAATGCCACTTTATGGCAAAGACAGGGAGATCTTCACAAATTGAAATAGGCATTTTAGTTTTTGCTAATGTTCATCCTGTGGAAAAAATAGTTTCTGCATGTTGTTCTCAATTCAAGAGTTCTTTTTTTTTAATACATAATTTCAGAGAAAAGGGAAAATACCATAAAAGATTAATCCTAACAGTTCCTTCTGTGACAGAGTGTTGGGATTCACACAGAGCAATTGACTTGTGAACAGGGAAGCTGGAAAAGTGACACATTGTGATTTTGGTAAGGGGCTGTTGGTAAAGTCTGCTTTTGATGTTTTCATAGCCAATGCAGGAAGCATTTACAAGAGTAATTTAAAAATTTAAAAGGATTTACAAGAGTGATTTATACTTAGGGTTGTTAACAATTCACTGTCACCTAGGAAGATGTAATAAGGAGGCCTTTACTGAAATCAATTTTATGCTAATTGATATCCTTTATAAAATAAATTGGATTATGCAGTTGATACTTCATTTACAAGTAATTATTGCTGATAAAAGCTGAAAGTGTATAGGAGGAATAGATTAGAACAAGAAGTTACTCACATTAATTACTGAAATTACATGGCGTAAGTAGGATTTACTTCACTAAGGGCAAATATAAAGTCTTGAATTGAAGTAATTAACAGAAAGAGACTGGAGGAGACCAGGCTACTTGTAATTCTGTGGAAAAGGACGTGCAGATTCCAGTGAGTGGCAAGTTAATCATGGATCAATAATGTTATGTTTTTGTGAAAAAGCAAATTTCATACTAGACTGAATAAATAAACATTCTCCATTAAATACACATGAAATAACCTTTTACTCTAATTAGGCCTAATAAGTTCTAATGAGGTCTGAGCTGGTGTACTGTATCTGGTTTCAGGCACCACACTTGAGGGAGGTTGGGGGCTAACTGGAAGGAGTCCAGGGGAGAGAGAGACAAGAAAGATGAGAGTGCTAGACAACATTATTTTGTGTGTAAAACATGAAAGAATTTGATGTGTTTAGTCTGCAGGAGCAAGGACTAAAGGAGTATTCACATTTGTAAAAAGCTTTTGCAGAGAAGACAGTAAAAAAAGAACCCCAAACCTTGTTCTCCAGATTCCCTATTAATAGGACAAGAGGTAATTGCCTACCTTCAGATTAGGCATTAGGAGAAAATAATCCTGATGGTAACTTTGCAAAGCCCTGCAGTACATTTCCTGAGAATATTATAAAATCATTTACTTAAGTTTTAGTATAAAACTTAAAGTAAAAAACTTTATAAAGTATAAAACTTTAGTAAAAAAAAAATTTCATACATTGGCAGTGTTTAAGGCACGTTCATCCTCTGGGAGAGGTTGGACTAGATGACTTCCTAAGATCCCTCCTGGCCTTGCTGTTCCTGGGGCATGCACAACTCCAGCTCCCTATGAGCACTCCTGCAGGGGTTCAGAACTCAGTGGGCTGTGTCTGGCTCAGCATGTGGGCCCAGACTACCAAATGAGTTTGTACCCTGAAGTATTTATCAGCATGTTCCAAGAGTTGAATTTAAAGATGTGCATCGTGACTGCCATCGACTATTTATTTATTATACCGTGGTTTTAATCCACATGGTTACATTTTAAAAGAAATTTATGATTTTATAAAGGAAATTACTGATCTTTCTTTTCAGCCTTCTGAATTAAGCCCATTATTCAGTTTTTAATTTTTGCTCATTACTAGTGGATGTGTAAAATTACAAATTAACATCTGTGACAGAAAAGGCTGGGCTTAATTATTTAATTCTAAACTGTCTTTAGTAGTTTGCAGTAACATTAGTCACTCAGGTAAGAAACAGATAAGATATTTTGTGCTTTTAAAAGTTTTTGCTAAATAGTATACATGAGCATTCTCAATTTTTTTTGTTTCTGATTTGCTAATCTGAGAACTTTTAAAACTGAAGCACGTTCCCTAGATTGTACCCTAATTGCTCCTTGGAATAAAGCTTTTGCATTTAGTTGTAGGCCCAGGCTATCTGTTTTCTGTGTCATACCAGCTGGAGAGAAAGCAAGCATAGCTCCAGAGGCCATATGTTTTCTTTTTTGTTTAAAATATCCACAAGCAGACAGTCGCTTCCGTAGTTTTGTCTCTGTGGAGGAGCTAGGTTCTGTGATTCTGTATTAACCCCCTGCGGGTTTGAAGCCATGTGGAGCAGATGGGCCTGCAGGCTTCCTGAAGCCCCAGTACCTCCTTCAGTTCTTCTACTGTGGCATCTCTTGTCTGGTCTCTGCTCCAGTACATACACTGTAAATCCTCTGTGGTAATTTGTCTCTTTACGTACTTGAAAAAAAGTGGGCTCAGGAGGCCTTGACCTGGTACCAGGATTTATGTGCTGCATTACACTTAAAACTACTAGTCCTGCCATCTGATGACTGAGGTAAGTTTTATTTCTTGTGGTGAAGCTAAGGCTTCTGCCACCAAATCCTAATCCCTTTGCAGTTGTCCCTCTGCAACACACAAAGCATGTGGCACATTTTTGTAGCAATGGCACAGACACATTGTGGAAATGGTAACAGAGATAGGCTCTCATACTACTTGATTGAGAGCACTGTCTTTCCTTCTGCAGAGTCATGGTGAGATATGCATTTCTGTATAGTGATATCAATACACTGACTTCTGCAATCACTTAGAAAGCTGTCCACCAGTCATGGGTAGCTGATGATCTAGAAAAGAAAGCGACAAGTCCTATGTCCAGTTCAATTAAAAAAAAAAAACAACCCTCATGTAAATCCATGCCTACAACTCTTGTTATTATAAGTCTGAACTAAAAAACCTACCAAACAAAATACACCCAAAAGCCAAAAAACAACACTGAAACCAAAGCAACAGCAAAAGAAACACAATGAAGGAATGGCCACCCAGAGATTCAGCCATGTTGAACCCAAACACAGCAGCTTATTTGGATCTACTTATCTTCAGCCATTACTACTTGATCACATTCTACTTGAAGTACCTAGAACTGTAGGGAGGTATTATGAATTGCAGCAAGATTGGTGGGTTTTCTGGAATTTTCCTGACCATTCTGGAGGCTAGTCTTGTGGTGATTTTTCAGTGGGCACAGTAGTGCATTACACCCACTCCAAATCAGAAAGTCTTGTGGTAATGTGACAAAATTGTATTGCAGCATTCATCCAGTGCAAGCTCAAGAAGGAATGACTCTGAAGGGCCAACATTATTATTTGCTCGTTTTCCTTCTGCACTTCTTATTTTCCAGCACTTTTCATTCTTACTGTCTTCCAAGTTCCTTGGAGAAGAAACAAATCAAACTGTCTTGACAATACAAAAAGAAGTAAGCTTTTTCTGGCCCTGTCTTTGTTTGTGTAACCCATGCATGTGTGATGCTGGGAAATGAAGCACTGGAACTAAGAATGTGAAACATTAATAATTTTTTTTTTTTTTTTAGGAAATATTTTACTCATTTAAATAAACAACCAGTTACTCTAGAAGCATCTGTGGGATCCAGTGTGAACTTGAATATGAACAATCTGAGCTCTGTGCTTGGTAGTGCTGCTGACCCATGATGTGACTGTGGGGTTAAGCTCCTTAGCTACATACCCAAGTTACACACACGCAAACACAGTCTGTCCACTCTTCATATGTTTTGTTTATTAAGATTAATCATGAGCTGGTTTGAATTGCCTACATGTATAAGCTAAAAACAGAGCCACACAATATTTACAGGGAATATTGTAACCTACACATGTGTTAATGATATAGGCATGAATATGGATATGCTTTTTCCAAACTAAGTTCAGGTTTCTAATTCATTGATAAAGGTAACCAACATGGCCATTGAAATTTCAGTCTCCAGAGACAAACGTTTTTGTTTGTTGTTCAGAAAAATGTGGCAAATCAGCAGAGTGGATTCAGTGATTTACTTACGTGTTCCTAGTCTTGGGAGAGAATAATTTATGAAGAAATGACTATTCATTTGTAATGCTCCTGAATGTGGTTCTGGGTTAAGGATTACTCTTTTGCAGAATGTTAGGCCAGCTTACACAGTTCCCTATAAAATCAAATATAAAGTCTTTAAACGGTAATAAAATGCATGTTTTTCAAATTAGAACAGCAGAATACATATAATACAACACTTTTAAGTGCAGCAAGGGGTTCATACAAAAGCAGTGCTAGAATGTGTGTTTATTTTGATGCACACCAGTGTGTGGGTATTGGCAGTTTCAAGCACAACAGTGTTCCTGGTACCTTCACCAAGAATCCCTGAACAAGAATTATTAGTGCACACTGGATCTCAAAAGACAATAATTGAGTGTGTGATCCCACAGTCATTTGACATCTTCTTTGTTTTAGAAGTGTTTTTCTTACTGAAGAGCAGTTTCATGTGATTTGTCCTGTAACATTTTGGTGCCATTGGGAGCATGGCAACACAGCCTCTGGATATCAGTGAGTCCCAGGCTTTGTGCCAGGATGAGATTTTTAAAAGTGCCTGCATGACCTTCTATGACGTTTGCTTCTGTACATCCTAGTGCTCAATCCAGCTTGTTCAGCGGTGCACTGCTTTCATGCCATTTTACAGCCAGGCCTACATGTACAAACAGGCTGATTGAGGAAATGAGAAGGCAGATATTTTCAGCTGTCATGGGAGAAATTCAGAACAATAGATCAAGGGGGGCAAAACCCCCCAAACCACTGGACCTGGACCTGTATGGTCATTTGAGCAATACTTTTAATTAGTTGTCCACCATACAAGATTTCTCTAAAGATCATTAGTTTATTTTCTCTAGAGGGAGAGCTTTGTGATTACTCTAGCCTATTGCACACCACAGAATTTTTCCTCCCTCCCACAACTTATTTGCCCATCTGAAAAAACGGGGCTGACAAAGCTTCTTTCACCCATGAGGATGGTTTGGAATAAAACATGTAAGAAAAACACATGGAGAACACACAGAGTAATAAGTGGTAAAATAACCTTCACTTTTTAGGCCTCTCTTACTCTTTTCAATCAGCCCCCCAAAATGCTGTGAGGGAAAGATGAAGCCTTGGTTTCATTTCTGCTGGTTCCAGGCTGGTTTGGAGCACGTGGAAAGCCCGTGCAGCTCTGTTGCAGGCACGCAGCTGTACCTCTGGCACTGAGGTGTGTGAGCAGGTGCCCCAGCTGGCGAGCAGCAGCCAGCCCGGCAGGAGAGGCAGCACACCTGGCTGAGCGACGAGGACAGCGAGCCCCCATGAGGTTCGGGTGGGCCCCGGCTGAGGGGAATCGGCGCGTTTGGCACGTGCCATCGGTGGCCGAGTGTCCTTCGGGGTGTGCTCCGGTGCCTCGGGAGCTGTGTTGCTGCGGGAGGCTGTGGGATGGCGGCTGGGCCTGTGGGGGCTGCTGGGCTGGAGGAGAAGGAGGGGTGAGTTCGTGCTCTGGGAGGTATCCAGCTTCACCCTGCTGTGGCTGTGTCAGGAGGAGTGTGCAGTATCAGTATCAGTGGGATACTTGTGGGGGGTACTGTAATGGTGGGTGTTTCACAAGCCTGCGTGTCTGATTGTGACACAGGCCAGCTTTAAGTTAAAAGAGCAAATCTGGAAGGTGTCCCTTGGAGAGCTAATCAAAGGTCGACAGGATTTGGTAACTCCTGTGGGAAGGCATGTTAAGTCTTGAGCCTGTGACTACCTACGTGCAAATCTTCCCTCTGTGTGGGGCTTTGCCTCCCCTCAGGCCTGCCATGAGACCTGAGGGGATGCTCCAGGGCTCTGTCACTACCTTGTGCTGTGGGGCACTGCTGCGTGTGGCAAGTGACAGTGAAGAGAAAATGGTCATTTTCTACTTTCCTTGCTTCAAAAGATGTGTTTGTTCATGTTCACCAACTTAAATTTATATGGAAAATACAAGGCAGAAAAGACAGTTCAAATGCATTACCTATGACCTGCTGTTGTCCTGTAGTAAGAGCTTGTTAATCGTGAGCTCAAATAGAGCTAGGACACCAGTGTGAAAACACTGCCGTAGCTCGGGTTTGTGGGACAGGATGTGTTTGAACTGCCAGTAGCTCATTCCATTTCTTCCATAGCTGGTTACAGGGCGCGGTTAAACCCCCCCGACGGCCCTGCAGCAGCCCGGTGGGTGTGAGGCAGGTGGCGGCTGCTGCCAGCGAGCAGGGCTCCGTCCGTCCGTCCGTCCGTCCGCAGCGTCTGCAGGGGGAGCGCAGGCGGGTTCCACCTGCTGAGAGCAGATTCATTAGCTGGCAGCCTCAAATGAAAGCAATGGGGTGCCGTGTCTTTCCCAAATGGTTGGGGGTTATTTAATCCTGAAATTCGGGCCAGAGAAGGAACTTAAATGAAGGAGTTTTTCTTAATGTCAAACCATGAGCAGCAGAACAGAAGCAAACGTGTAGTGTGTTCACAGTGGTACCGACTGAGGGCAAACAGGCTGACTGGCTTCACCTGCATTGCAACCTTCTGATCCCCGTGTTGCACCGGATTTACTCTGGCAGGATTGCTGTGGGTCCTGTCTGGTTTTGAATGCTGAATTGTAATTGCATGAGCAGAAATTGTATGGAGACCACAGCTCTTGTGTTTGGGTGTATATACATACAAAAATATTTGTGTGGATAGATATATCCATAAGTTTAATAGAGGAGTTAAAGTAGATAAGACTTGATGTGATTTGAGGTTCAATAAGAAACTTGATTACTTTGTCAACTATTTGAAATTTCTACCCGTGTGTGAAGTGAAAACTTGAGAAAGAATCTACCTGCACATCCTTTTATATAATAACTTCTAAATGCAGAGTTAAAAGATGAAAGGGAATTGCCACAGCACACAGTTGGACCTCCCTCTGAGAGGAAAGACAGGAAAAATATCTGTTGAACACAGGATACCTTGTCTGCCAGAGAGGAAATGCTAGATGATAACCCTGATAACCTTCATATAGAGCTGTCAGCTCCTAAGGGAAGTCTCTTATGTATTCTACTTGGAGCAGGCAGATGGCAAAGAAAAAGGTAAAATATGCTGTAAATTAATGTATTAGCTTCCTTTGCCTTGCCTTCTCCAACTGTGAACTCCATGAAGGGGTTACTGAGTCGGTAGGAATCAACACATAGTCCATCAATCCTTTCTCTGTTGTCAGGATGATGGTTCCCAAAACATATCTGCTTCCAGGCAGTCTGTAGCTGAAAGGGAGGATGAGGAGGAGGGGAGAGCTTTATGTGTTGGGGTGGGGTTTTGTCTTTTGAGGGTGCTTTTTTTGTAAGTAGGGATTATGGTTTGCAGAGAAACCCTCAAGGAGGATTGCTCAGTACCCATCTATGGTATGTTTGACTTTCTTTGGCTTCCTGAACTCAGTACTTCACCATAGAGTGAAGTAAATCCTGTGGGAGTGGGGAGGGGAGAAAAATTTCAGGCAAGACTGAAGCTGTCTTAGCTCTTAAGTGTGTGGAAACTGAAGCACATCACTGAGTGTCTCCTGCTGAGATGCTAATAACTGGTCTGCTCACCCTTATTACACTGAATCTCTTCCCATTTTCTTGCCAAAATGAGTGATATTTTCAGTCATATTCCAAGTAAGGAGAAGTCAAAATGTAACCTTAAACCAGTGAGCTTTAGAGGCAGCTTTGCAGGGGCCGTGCAGTGCTTTTTCTGCCAAGTGTATGGGCAGAACTTTCAGCAGGAGCCACAGGCCTGTCAGTAGGTTTGACCTGAGATAGTTGGGGGCCTGTGGCCAGAAGGGAAACTGGCCATAAAACTTAATTCTGCAGTCCTGTGTACATCTCCAGGACTTCTGTTTCTATGGGGTTTGACAAATTCTTTTTTATGATGTTGATTTTCTGTGACTCCTCCTCTCTGGAGCTGGCTTTGATTTTTATTCCGATTTTTCTGACACTTGGCAGTCAGAAACAGAGGAATTTGGAGTCTTAGTTCAGTATTTTATTTCTGCACTGGTATCTACATTACTATGTACAGCCTCCCATATATTTAATACTTAGTGCATGCAGTATGTACAGCTGAGGGGAGGGGAAAATGCTGTGTTTACTGAGTTACTTGGTCATACTTGCAATCACTTACCTGTTTTATCAGATAGGGTCCCTTCTCATCTCTAGAATCAGCTTTTGCAACTGAGTGGAGCATCTCTTTTTTCAGAATCTTATAAAAGCTACAAAAATTCTTTTTTGCACCAGAGATGTGGGAAATTGCAGTCAGTTGCTCAATGCAATTAAAATAAAATACAGGTGATGTGGAAACTTGGGTACAAAGTAATCCCATTGCTCAAGTCCACATTTTCTTTTTTTTCCAAGGACATAATGTATTTTCCAGTTGTTATTGACAGATTGCAGAAGGATATATCTCATATTCAAACAGGTTGAGTAATTCTTGATATTGCAGGCATTGGGGCAGCCTTAGAGGGACTCATGATCTTTCAGCACAGATGGAATTTGCTGCTAGATTTTTCACATCACAAAAGCTGCAGTTTCTAAACTGTTGTAAAATTAAGGGATGGGAGGAGCCAACAGATTTTCTGGTGTAGGAAAGAAACAGTTTCAGTAGGTTTCAGCACAATGTTATCATAGTAATAATACAGTAAGAAGTTAAGAAAAATCCTATTAATAGCAGAATTAATGTGTTAACTTTGAATTACATTTTTCTTATTAATTATATTTTTCTTTTTTTCCCTCATGAAAATAGCTTTAACATTTCCTTGAAATTGCTTTGCAAGGAGGGTGTCCATCAATTGCATTCTTAAAGAAATATATAAATGCACCATGACTGTGCTTCCATTGAACAGAGATCGCATGGCAGGCTGTAGTTGTATCCTGATCAGCAATTCAGCCTGCAAGGACACGTGTGGGGGAAACAGTGCTGGTCACTGAGTCACCAGCCCTGTGACCCCCTCTCTGACAGTGTGCTGCTTTGCAGAAGCCACATCCATCGTTTCAGTTGTTCTCGTTAGTCACATTCAAGACAGTGCTACAAACACTAAAAAGGAAAGGAAGGAGAAACCCTGGCATGTACCAGGATTTTTGCTTTGAGTCTCGTATGTTCCCAGCTGTCATTTGGCTGGGACAGGGGGACGCTGAGGAGACCCAGCCTCTCTCAGTGCCGGGCTGCAGTTGCTGAGGTGCCTGGGGCACAGTGCTTGTTCCAGGAACACAACGTTTTGTTGATTCCACAATTAAATGCTATGGGATTTTAATTTGCTCTTTACTCATTTTTCATTTCCTTAATTTTTGGCAATCAGATGCAATTTTGTTGAAAAGATTGCCCGGGGACATGAACACTTTCCTGGAGCTGAAAGTGTGATTAGCAAAGCACTTCCCTAGGATCTCCTCCTTAACAGCCATCCCTTTCCCTAGGGAAGGGCTGGGCTTGAAATGCACAATAAGTTTAGTGGTTACAGGAAGCCCCAGAGAGAGGTTTGGTGAGGGGCTTGGCTGCGTTGATGTGCTGGAGTTACAATTAGCTCTTCTGTTTCTAGATTGTGGATTGGAATTCGTGAGCCTGCTTGGGATCCCAGGCTGTGCAAAGAACAGGAAGAATGAAGGCATCTCACAGGGTAGCTCATGGTGTTGTTCCCCTCAGGGTCTGCAGCCTTCCCTGTTCAAACGCCTGACACAGCATGTGTGTCTGCATCCTGTGATGTGTTCTTAGTCCATGCTCTAAACCTGGCTGTGAACCCCCTTACTGGACAAACTGATGTATCTGCCATTTGGGAATGAAGAGACTTTTGTGCCCCTAAATCCCATCATTGCCCTTGCCTTTGGTGTATGAGTGCTGCCCTGAGTTGGTTTTGTGCTCGCGTTTTGTCAGACATTACCAGTGGTGTATAATTTAAGGGATTATATGTAACTGTTGGTAACTCTGGGTTGGTCCCAAACAAGGTGGTCTACTAAAATCACCTTGTGTTTGGGAATTGGCCCCTGCATTATTTACTAATTCCTGAAATGCAAGGGAGAGACAATTCTAACGTTCATGTGTGTGGAAGATGTTTGGCAATATAACGTTTTTCTATGGAAATAACTCCTTATCCAATAATTAATTATCATAAGGGCTATGTAAAATTTTTTTTTCCTCCTGCAACAATATGAAACTCAACTGGGCTACTTGTATCTCCTGACATGAAAGCTTTTACAGAAAGATTTCTTTGGGCAGGCTGTTGTTCTCCTTTTACATGGGAGTTAGGTGTCTAAAGGACTTCTAGGGCATATTGTCCTGAAAACTTGGGAACTCCACCCTGAGGTGAAGCAGAAATGTATTGGAAGCATCTGGTATTTATTGTGGTTAGGCATAACCAGAAGTTTTGTTCTGCTCGTGTAGTCCATCTTCTGTCACTGTAAGGACCAGCTGAATTTCCTTGGTAACAAACACCCTTCCACTAGTCCCAGAAAGCTTCTGCTTACTTGCAACATCCAGAACCAAGGAAACTTCAGATGACCCATTTCTGTGATATCAAAATCTCTATGTGATGTGCTCACACACAGTGTTCAGTCCTACTGCAGCATGAGCCTGCTTAATAGGATATGTGTGTCTTTTTCCAAATAGGAGTGCAGTAGGTAACAAAACATAAATCTGGCCTTTTATTTCTGCAAAGGGAAAAATGTATAAAAGTGTATAGTGATCTCATTATTCCTATTGTTTTTTCACTGAGAAATAAGAACAAAGCTTGTGCTACCAGAACAAATTCTGTCAGAAGAGGTGGGCATCCCAGCTGTGAACAAGGACATGCAAGAATGTTTTAGGTTTTTGTCCTAGCCAGCTTATATGGACAAACTGCTACTCCCTGGAATGTTCTTATTAATAATTAAAACACATACTGGTTCTTTATTTACTGTGGATGAAGCTCTCCGGTTTCATCTTGCTGGCCAGACTGAAGAGCAGGGAGATGTCTGGCTGCAGGTGAAGATTGCCCTTTGCTAGGAGATGCTGAGGTCTCTGTTGAAGGGGACCAAGAGGCTTTCCTTCTTACATATTCCTGTAATGGCCTTTTGCTGTCCCCTGTGCTTTGCAGACCACGATGTGAGGAGCAGATCAGTGCATGCTAACCCCAGCTTGGCTTTTAACAGCAGAATTTCCTCTGCTGGTCATAACTCAATTTTTCCCTCTGCCAGGGTGACTGTGTGTGGAAACCTCTAATGCTGGGCTTCTTGAAGCTGCAAGTCCCAACATGACTGCAGGGTTATTGCTTTGCACATGGCTGTGTATTTCTGCTCTGAAAAAAAGAGCCTGTAGGCTCTAATGCTGTGAGTACCCAAACATGAGGGAGATGTTTCAGCTAAGCCTTGGTCCCTGATTTTCAAGGGTATGATACACCACTGTATGTCCAGGTGCACCAGACTTGGATCCAAAAATTGAGTGTGAGGCCTCTCTTCCTGGCCCATGTGCCCATATCATTTCCAGCAAAGGTGTTACTCTCTCTTGTGTAGTCTCTGTACCTGTCTTTCCTTGTTTGAGCTCTTCCCTGGGGTTTGGCTGGGCAGCATCCCAGATAGTCCTGCCTCCTGAAGGTGGTGTCCTAAGATGAATGGATGTCTTTGGTTTTGCATATGCAAATTTCTCAACAGATTCACAACCATAGATGAAGGATAGCAGGTTCATGGCCCCAGCTTTTTCTAGGAGTTTACCCTTTAGATACAAATGCTGAAGGAGCTGAGTCTGGTGTCACTGCAGCCAAGTGGCCTATCTGTTCTCCCTTGGTTTTTCTGTCAGTGCAGGATAGCTCTGTAGATAGCACAAACAACTCATCACAGGTATTGAGAGCAATACAGGGACATCTGGATGGCATTCTAGGTACTGTGCTACCTGTCAAACTGCATTTTATGTTGTTGTGGCCAAGGCTGTAGCTGAACAATTAGAAGAAGAATTTGCTAACTAGGATGCAAATTGAAGTCCAAATTGAAGTTCTCTAGGCATTTAAACAGTTTACAGGATAGTCCATTTTAATTAATGTAAACCCTTCCAGCAAGGAGGCAGAAGGGGATTTACCAAGCTTGGAAATAATTAAAATCATGCTGAAATTTTCCTAACAGGTACTAAATAGTGTGTGGTCTCTCTGACACCATTGACTTTCCCTATAAATGGAAAAGTGCAACATCAGATGTTTCAATGCATGCACATGAATAAACAGCTCTTTTATGACATATTAAGAACAGTTTGGTTTGTGGCTTTCTAGATGTATCTTAAAATCTTGTTTTATAATGACTTTAGCAGAGCTGTCCAATTTCCAAGATGTGCATCTAAAGCAGGATGAGGTTTGTACCTGGTTTTTATTAACTGCATTATCAGCTAAAAATAGACCAAGTTGCAGACAGCAGTGTGGACCCTCAACTCAATGTGTTTCATTAAAAATAATAATAATTCTTGGGAGCATGGAGGCAGAAATCAAGCTCTTTTTGTCTCCTGCAATGTGTTTTGCTCTTCTGGGAGAAGAAAGTAACCTGAAAGTCTTTGAAATTTACTGATATTCATTAAGATCCCTGGAGTTTGAATGGAGCTGTAGTTCATTGTGAACTTTAACCCCATGTTTTAGTGTATTCCTGGACAAAAAATGTGGCTTTGTCATGCCTTGCAGGCTACTGGAGAGGAGTTCTCTGATAGTGTGTATAAAAGGATCCTGGGGTTGTATGTCAAAAGTTGAAAACCGCAAGTGCAGAATTACAGTTAGGGTGGTCTGATTTGTTTTTCCCTTTTAAACCAGCATAGGGATGTGGTGAGTCTCTCTAATTTGTTCTTTACTCATGTCTGAGTGCCTTTGTGAAGAAGGAACTCAAACTGACTTAGGAGTTTAAGTTTCAGTGGAGGAATTCATAGGACCTCTGCAGAAGTCCAAGCCTTTTACTGAGCACAGGTTGTGGGCCAGTACCTTGCAAGAAGCAATACTAAATACATATATATATATATAGTCTGGCCAAAGTTAGACAAAGGAAAAGAAACATCCTAGAAAAACACTGGGCTACTTTCCAGCCTTACTGTGTAAGCCTGTGCTGCTACTGAAATTCATTTACCCAAGAGTCATATGTCTCTGAAGCCTGTCTTTTCAAATAATGCTGCTATTTAGCAGTCAGAACTAAAAGGCAATAAACCACATGCATTTAAGCTGGAAACATGATGTACCTCCTAATAAATTTGGAGACCACTTTTGTGGCACAGTTTAAGCATGCTGGGTTTGGTGAGCATCTGTAAACACTGTTTTTTGTGTGTTGGATAAAAGACTAAAAATTTGAAGTAGAGTTTTGATACCTGTTTTTGATAGCTAAATAGAATGTTTTTGGAGCCAGAGAAAATATGCATTCTGCAAGGGATTTTGACCAATATCTATGCAAGTATGAGAGAGCAAAGGAAAAAATTCCAACCCACAAACCAAACACTGGAAAGGAAAAAGTAGAGTTCTAATTTCTAGTTATTTTTGAAGTGTATTCAGTGGCCTGAATTCCCTTGCTCAGATTTTCATTGGCATAAATTGTAATTTGTTTCCTGTATTTAAAATTTAACTTTCAATATGCAGTAAATTAAAAAAAAAAAAAAAAGTCAGTAAAAGGTAATGGCCAGATTAGGGACTTAGGTGTTTGCAAACGTGTTGCTCTGTAGGTTTTCCTCTCTTAAAGCCTGACCACAAAGTTTGACTGAAGACATGCTGTGCATTGACCATAGTTGTATTGATATTTGGAAACATGAGAAGAGATAACAGTATTGTATTTTTATTTGTTTTTTAAAAACTAAGGGGAAAACTTAGATTCTTTGATTACATGATGACCATCAGAATAAACACAGACTTCTACACAAAACCTCAGTGAGCAAAAAGGGCACTACTGTTTAATATCCATGTCTTAAATACATGGCTGTTTTTGGCTGTTTTACCTATTGCCACAGGTCAGTTTGCTGCATGTAGTGCTTAATTGATACTACAAGTGTCAAAGACACTGAAGTGCTATTTAGGAGTGTAAAAGGGTTAAAATCTTTTGAAAGTGAGGGGCGTTTTCAACAGTTGGTCACACCTGTGTGCCCTCTTCCCAGTGGTTTGGGAGTGGTTCTCTGTTAGAGCCTTCACTTGGGAAGCATCCTGGACCAACCCTGCTCCTGCAGGCGCCTGGTTCCTGAAGTCAAGTGGGGAATTCCCCCCTGCTCTGTTTGTGCTGGCCCAGACCTTCAGGGAGAGCCAGGAGTACATGTGGTTCCTGTTAGTTCAGAAAACAGAAACATCTGGGGAAGATGTGAATGACTTGCTGGCTCAGTTCAGCAGGAGGAAAGTCTCTGACAGTTCGTTCTGGACAGAGAGATCCTCTCTATTATGTGCTGAAGCAGGGAGCAAATGCACATAAAATCACATAAAACCCAGTTCAAAACAGCAGAAGATGGGCACTCATGCTGTCTTATATGGTCTTTCTCTCTTCCTGCCTGTGGGGATCCCTCCTAAAGAAAGTGAAGGGAAGGATTTTCTCATCCAGTAGGAGTGGGTGGATGAACACTTCCTAGGGACAGCAATGCTGTGGAAGATGCACAGGATGAACTGTGGAATGCTGTGGAAGAACACTTCTTAGGGACAGCAATGTGTTTCCCAGGGTTATGCCCATATGGGCTTAACTTTAAGAAGAAAGGAAGGTGAACCAGTGGTACATTTGCTATGTGTTTACTGTAAAAAATCTGAAGGAAAATGCTTATAGCACTGTGGGTAGTTGTTATTAACATGAAGGTAGAATGACTAGACCAGCTCCAGGAGGCCCTGCTTCATCAGGCTGCCAGGTCAGATGACTTCCAGAGGTTCCTTCTCAGCTCCACCAGTCTGTGATTCTGTGACATTGGGTGGTCAGGTTAGACTGTGCAACATGGCCTAGCTAAACCACTGTGGCTTATTTCCTCCATCCCTAAGGAAATGTGTCCCACCAGCATAAGAGTATTGGCTTTTTTCTAATCTAACTGCACCACCAATGATGTTCTGTAGCTTAACATTTCCAAGCAGGGCAGAACAAAACACAGTTCTCTAGCATTTGGTGTGAAAGCAGTAAAGGCAGGACATGGCAAATCAATAACCTGCATGTGTTTGGTATGGGCAGGCTGGCTGAGGGGCACTTGGCACAAATTGCCCTTTGCAGGGGTGTGTGTGTGTCACAATCCCAGCCTGTGGTCCCTAGAGTACCCTGGGGAACTGTTGTAGTGGGGATGGGGCTAATTACCATTAGCAGCTGCTCACATTCTCTGTCCTCACTTTCATTCTCCTCCATGGGATAAAATATTTCTTTCTATTCTCTTTGGCCAGTTATTTCTCCTCCTCTGATGTGTTCTCCTTCACACTTCTCAACTGTCCCAATTTTCCCTATACCTACTCCTCTGAACATGGAGAATCTTCTTTGCTGTTGACCCTGAAGAACAACTGCTTCTCTTAGCATATGATCAAGCTTAGCTGGATTTCCCCAGAAGGCAGAGAGTGCCTTTATCATAAAAATAAAAATTAGTATCTTTGGCTTGGGTTAAGTGAGATAATTGACTTTTGCCAGCTAGACATGTGTGTATTTCAGGGAAGTTTCTGAAGAAAGGAGAGGGATGACAAATCCTCAGGGAGCAACTTGTTCATAATTACCTGAAGACCTTGGCTGTATATGAATGTAAGGATGCAGGAAGCTGTGCTAACTGGATCTTTGCTAGGGAAAATGTTATATGCTAATGGCAACACCGTCTGGGGGCTATAAAAAGAGCTAAAGAAGTCCAGTCACTTCATTAACTGACTCTTCATAAATCCTAGGGAAAGCAATCTGTCCTCTTGAGAGCAAAAGTTAAGCCTAGTATCCAAGCCTCATGCCTCTCTTCTGCTTTCACTGTTTCAGTCATTCAGTCAATTGATGGAGCATCTATTTATTCCAGGAACTTTCCTTTCTGTTCTGCTGAGCAGTTTTATGGCTTTATACCCAATAAAAACTACTGTATACACTTAACTCTGGGAACAGGCAAGAGCTATTTACTCAAGCATAAAAGTATTGTATTAGGGTGAGATAGGAAGGGAATAGATAGGAAGATGTCTTCCTGTGAAGACAGAAAAGGAATCTTGCTGGCTTTAAGTAAGGTGTGAAGATATTTAAACAGCATTGTATAGTCAATATATTGTGAGACAAATGTTTTGTATTCTGTCTCTGCTGATGACTTCAAGGAAATCACCTTAACCTTCAAATGCAGAGAACAAGATTGTCAGTGTGCTGTAAGTCTGCATACACAGGTGCTACATATCTCAGTCTTAATGCCATCAGGAGCAGAGGTTCTTTTGTTCAAAGTTTCAGTTCAGGTATGATGTCACTGGAGGATCTGCCTTGTAATTCTGTGGAGAACCTTGTCAATTTAAATAACTTATTTATTCCGGATTATTTTTTTCCTGTCCCTTCTTTATGGAAATTCTTTCTCGTTTGACTTTTTTAAAGACTATTTGTGTAGTTTCTGACCAAAGCCCCACTGGCTGATCTGCCCTCGGCTTGCTGTAGCACTGGTGCTCCTCATGTACTGGGAAGATGCTGGCTGGGCAAGATGTTAGGCACATGAGAGAAAGAATTCTTATCTGGAGAAAACTGGTGGAAAACACCTCTCTTTTGTTTCTGTGCCACCTGGAAGGGTTGCTCAGAAACTTCCCTGCAGGGCATATTGTTCTGGAGTGTAGGTTCAGCTCTTCCTCTCTTGTGCCAGAGAACAGAGAGATGAACAAAGTTATGTCTTGGAACAAGTTGAAGCACAACACGGTGTCCCAGCAGCAGTACACATAAATGAGGGGAAGGAAAATGAGCTTCGTTACAACGAGACAAAGGTTCATTTAGGAGTCTCATTTTTTCAATAATTAGCGTAATTATTGTGATGTTTAAGTCTACTTTCTGTGGCACTTCTTAAAACTTGAATTATCTAAATTCCCTGAACCACAGAAGATCAATAGCTGTTGCATTGTATTTATGTAG